>PVIJ01018179.1:0-27101 GCA_004024925.1 Scalopus aquaticus | reverse complement strand
GGATGTGGAGAAAAAGGAACTCTTCTACACTGCTGGTGGGAATGTGAACTGGTCCAACCACTATGGAAAGCTGTATGGTGATTCCTCAAATTGCTAAACATGGAGCTCCCATATGACCCAGCAATACCACTTTTGGGAATTTACCCAAAGGAC
This sequence comes from Scalopus aquaticus, assembly GCA_004024925.1. Classification (NCBI taxonomy): domain Eukaryota; kingdom Metazoa; phylum Chordata; class Mammalia; order Eulipotyphla; family Talpidae; genus Scalopus; species Scalopus aquaticus. The sequence continues at coordinate 26,948 of PVIJ01018179.1, read as the reverse complement.
ACAAAAACACTAATCCGAAAGGATACATGCACCCGTATGTTCATTGTGGCACTATTCACAATAGCAAAGGTATGCAAGCAACCCAGATGTCCAAAAATAGATGATTGGATCCAGAAGATGTGGTACATATACACAATGGAGTACTATTCAGCATGGAAAGAAGATAAACACATGCAATTTGCAGCGACATGGATGGAATTAGAGGGAATCATACTCAGTGAAATAAGCCAGAAAGAAAGAAAAATATCGAATGGTTTCACTTATAACAGGACTATAGGGAGGCCTGGTGGGAGAAAGACACTCAGCGGTGGGGGGAGGGGGGAAGGGGAGCATAAGGGCACAAAATGGAAGAGAGGAGAATACAGGGGACCATGGAGATGGATCACTGGTGAATTGGTGGTGGGCTGCCCAAGGGGAATACAAAATGTAAAAGACATAAATAACAATAAAAAATAAATAAATTTGGTCAAATAATCCCCTATGCCAATAGTTTATTAGCATTTAGATTGAGTTCATAGGGAATTGGGATCCAGACTTATTTCAAAATATTTAAATGTCTTTGATCTCAGATTAAAGGTTATGGTTCAACTTTAAACTATTATTATCTATCGTTTGATGTGACCTGCAAATGAGGTATATAGTTATGAGATGGAACCAAAGCCCAAGTTTTAAAGTAGACAAGTCTTTACATTCCCAGTTCTTTTACTGGCCTTTTTATAGTGACTAAGCTAGTGGCCTATTACATCTTTACATTCTTAACAGATTTAACTCAATTGGGTATGAAATGGCCTTAATACCAATTATTTCACTCAAATTACAAAAGAACGAAATTTTTAATAAGAGAAGGTCATTACGAATCCCACCATTAGAATGGATGGAAATGAAGTGAATTCATCTTGCTTCCCACACGCAGGTGAGAAAGATGGGGTCGCTTTTTCTATTTTTCTCCAGCTTTTCAAGTGGATTTATCCAGGTGTTCATCATTCTCATCTCAGGAAAGTAGTAATAGGACAGGTCCAGCGAGTGTTGCCTGCCTAGGAGTTGGACTTGAATACCTTCAGGACACAAAAGACCTTTTCTCCCCATATCAGAGGGCTACTTTTTGTTTTTGCTGTGAATTATGGGTGCTGGAAGCAGCTCAATGTAGCCATCGCTGAGTAATACGCCCTCAGTCAGCTACCTTGGCGTGCGGGGAGAGTCGGGGCCTCACCAGGGTTGGGGGAGTTGGGCTGCTTGTCCGCATGGGTTTCGGTCGTTCCCGGGTCGGGAGAGCTGAAGGTTCCGCGGGGCTCGTTAGGGCCTCCCCCTTCGGTTTTCGCCCCTTTGGGTGGCTCAGAGGCCGCCGGGCTCTGCCCCTCCGCCCCGGGGCCCTGCCGGCGCGTCCTCGAGCCACTGTGCCCAACGAGCTCCCTCAGGCAGCCGCGGCGGCACCCACCCCCCAAACCCGGCGGCCCCAGCACCCGCACAGCCGCGGGCGCGCCTGCCCTTGTTTGGCCACGCGGCAGCGACCGTGCCGGCGCGTCTCCCGGGCCGCCCCCCGCGGGCGTCAGAGGGAGGCGGGCGCCCCGCGCGGTGACGGCGACGCCTCTGGCCGCGGGGGCTCTTCACTCGCCAACGCCTGGGAGGCCGGTGACCTCTTGGCCGCCCGCCGCGGAGGCTCAGATGGCCCAGGCAAAAATAAACGCGAAAGCCAACGAGGGGCGCTTCTGCCGCTCCTCCTCCATGGCCGACCGCTCCAGCCGCCTGCTGGAGAGCCTGGACCAGCTGGAGCTCAGGTGAGCGGGCGCCGGCGGGTCGCGGACCGAGGCCGCGCGGGGGGCCGGCGGGGCACAGTCCCGGGCAGGCTGCAGCGAGGGAAGTTGCTCGCTTGAGGTGGGTTTTCGGTGGAGACGGTGCAGTTTCGCCCGATTCTCGGGCAGAGAAAAGCCGCCCGCAGTGAAGCAGAAGCGGTGAGCGCGTTCTTGGCGGTCACGTTCTCCGGCAGACGCGCGCGTTGGGGGGCGGAGAGCGCAGATCCGAGAAGTCGAAAGTTAGGGTGACTCATTTTAGATGAGGGACTGTGACGCTCGGGTCTCCAGAACTTCTAGAGGCTTCTCTGTAGCACCGTATGATCTTCCCAAATGCTTGAATGTGTTGTCTTCCTATGATGCGTTTTCTAGCAAGGCAGCCGTTGAGTGGTTTCCGATGTGAACGATCAGCTTCTTTATTCCAAAACACGTGTTAACCATCCAGAAATCGACCTGATAGCGGGGGCTAGAGAGGAGTGGGAACAGTGAGGGGACCCGCCGTGAACGGTGGCTGGCATACTTGAAGGAACAGAGACTGCAGCTTCTCTTTGTCCCTTAAGTCAGCACATTTTCTTCAGCCATTCCATTACTCTCTGTCCTGCGCCTTCTGCCACAAAAGACGCTGTGCTGACACCTGCTTGAAAGTGCTAATCATGGGCCTGAAAGGGTTGGACAGTCACAGTTTTACCCTCTTAGTGTTTAAGATTTTATTAAGTAGGTAATAAATGGTAGGCTTCTCTAGAATTTCTAAACAACTTACAAGTTTTGGAAATACTTCTTTCCTCTAACAGTGGACAAAACTTTTAAGTACTTCCTGTAGACATTTCTCACTCAGGTCGCTGTGCAGGTGTAGTTAAGCCCCTTCTTCCCCCTTGCTCCCCACCCCCTACACAATATACAGAACTTCGTCCCATAGTTTTCACCTGGACTGGGTGAACAAAGCGGTAAGTGAGGCAAAAATTTTAAGAAGCCCCGATGTATGTCTTTTTCTCTCTTGATTAACATACTAAAGCATGCCTTTTAAGTATGTTAGTAGGTGAGTCAATTATTATTATTATTACTACCCTGAGAAAAGAAAAAGTGAGAATTCTCCCACAGTAATTTCATGGATGGCAACAGCTATAAACCTGAGTCAAAACTGCATTCTGGGGTTCTCAGAATGAGACAAATGGAACAAGAGAAAAGTAATTCTTCCTCGGTTGAACTGTACACATTCAACCCTCAGAAAGAGTGGAGCAAAATTAGAGCTCAGGGGCTGCAGCTGCTTACTGCTCCTCTGAGAAATACTTCTTTTTATGGAGCAGAGTAATAAGTAATTCATAGATCTCCCCAGGCCTTTCAAACATTGATGCCATATTCTCAACCATTTAGGATCTCTCTCAAGTCTGAAAGAAAGAATTTTTTTCTTAAAAGAATGAAGAAAAGGTTGCCCCTCCTTCCTTAAAGCTGAGTCATTGTCCTCAAACTTCAGTTAATGCCTCACTGTGTGTAAGTTACAAAGCCAGAAAGCCTGTGGTTCTGAGTATTACTCTGTTCTCATATTTGATTAATATAAAGTGAAATCTGATTTCTATATACTGATTAAAATACTTGTTTAATTAGCCCTTAAACTGCGGAGAACTGATTAATATGTGTCTAATTGTTCATATTAAGGACTTTTCTATGACTTTTGTAAACTTTACTTTTTCCTTAAAAAAATAAAATGGAAAACTGACTAGAAATTAAGAAAATGCTATTGCTGATCCATTTGAAACTACATGGGCAAGGTCACAGAGAACTACACTGTCAAAAACCAGAATCATGCCTAGAAGATCAACACTTTGAAGAAAATAGGATATTCATATGTAATTTTGCTCTAATAGTTGAATTTCATATTAAGGAAGATGGACAGTGCAGTGTGTTAGGTAAAGTAAAACATTTTGATTTGTACTGAAGCATGCTTTTACTTTTCCCCAGCCTCACTAGTTTTGTCCATTGTGTTAGAAACTTCTGCATGACAGTAAAAACAGAATTATGCTAATGCTTTATGACCTAGCATATGAACTAGTATGTGTGATGTTTAGAATGCTTTGAATATCTGGCAGCATACTACAAATTGTTAAAGATTCCATTTGTTTCTAATACTTCACTGGGACAATAGCCTTTCTTTTCTGACTCTGCTTCAGTCTCCTTTATTGCCTCTCCCTAAAAAAGTTATTCCTTTGTTCTTCCTTTTCATGACTAATTCTGAAAGTCTGATTTTTGCATTTGTCAGTGGCTGACCACACCTTGCTGATTAATAGCTACTTTTAAAGTTACCATAATTTATAAATAACATGTTAACATTTGTTCATTTAATAAGCACTGCTTATAATATGCAAGGTCCCATGCCTTTGTGGAAATGATTATTATCTCCTTCTCTAGGGAAACTGGTACTTAGAAAATTGATACTTAGGAAGTTAAATGACTTATCAAAGGTCACACAACTGGAGAATAATGGATTCCAAACTTAAACCTGAACTGAACCCAGGGAGACTGATTGTAGAGTTTAATACTTTATGTCTGAATTTTCAAAATGTATGAATAATACAAGAATAAATACATGATCTTACAAAATGATGAATGTTCTACTTAAATTGGCTTTTAATTCAGTAAATATTGAACACCTACCTGTGGCAGTATTTAGTGGCTCCCAGAAGTCTCTGAATGGTAATCAGGATGTTGGTATGCACGTTGTGGAGAATGGCACAAGAATGGAACAAGAGAGGTCTGGGAGATGAGCTGTTGGCAAATTTCCCCAAACTGATCATACTGTGGCTCCCTTGTCTTTCTATCAACCATTTGTGGTGGTTTACACTGCAGCAGGGAATGAAGGTTGGGGCAGGGGGAGATATGAATCATTAGTCTGGCAGAAAGTTTCTTGTTGCTTAAAGTTTCTTAGGGTGTGTCTGTGACCCAGTGTCACAAAAACAAGATCGTATCCTGGTTAATATTATAAAACAACTATAATTTAAAAAAAATACTTCTATGTACATTGTTATTTGAACCTTATAACACCCTTTGAGATAGGAGGAGGACACCTATTATGTCTTGTAGAATGAGGGAACTAAGGTTCAGAGGAATTGAGCTGCTTGTCTAAGGCCATATTACTGATGGGTTACTCCTAACACTATACACCAGTTCCACTTTGACACTACTGAGAAAGTCTCAGTAGTAAATGTAGTTTAGTATATTGGTAATGATTAGGAAAGTCCTTCAAAATCTTACATTGCATAAAATATAAGCGATCATTATAATATTCTCTTGATACAGGAATATTACATTGAAGATGGGACTGTGATGATAAGAACCTCTTTAGAAATTATTCCTTTCAAATAAATTCGTAATGGGACTGTTTGCCGTTTAATTTTTATGAAAGCACAAATTCTTGTTATTTATATTTATATATGTTATATACAATGTTAAATATTGTATATGTACAATATTATATATATGTTATATATAATATTACATATTTATATGTAATAAATACCATGAAGCTTATGTATCTCAGCATCAATTCTAGCCACATTATACATCTTAAATTCATTTATAAATTTTTAGTCAATGCTTTCAGTCACTGTTAACCTTTTTACCTGCTTTACTTCTTTTACAAAACTATCTCATTAGCTCTCTTTCCTTGGTGAAGAAATTGAGGTGAAGAGTGGCCGCATTCACGTAAACATTTGGACTAAAGAGCCATTGCAGTTTCTGCTGCACACTATATTAGCTGACATATCAGTAGTAGCCACAGTCTGGTGAAATCACTGTTTTGTCCCTCCTGAAGCATCCCAACAATTTCCTTTTGATACCAGGCTGTGGAGACTTGTCAGGTGCTGCAGGCCTGAGGACTAACTAGCTAAGGATGTGTAAATTTCAGTTTTCCCCTCATATAAATATTCTGACTAAAATTTCTTTTTGTTAAAGCCTGCCTAGTTGTGATTTCATGCAGAGTTTTTCGGGCGCACAGTCCAGGCCAGCCGTTACTGTGAGGATAAGTCCTTTCCCAATTTGGACATGTAGCTGCTTCCAGGATCTGTTAGTAAAAACAGAACTACCCCTCTCTGCCAAGAGAAGTATTGTCAAAAGATGTGTTAAGAATCTTGATGGGTACAGTGAGATGGTCCAACACTATCTAATCAGAGTTTCAGAAGAAAATAATGGAATGGCCACAGGGCAACTTTGAAGATATAATGGCTAAGAACTTTCTAGAATTAATGGAAAGGTTGTAGACAAACATTGTACATGAGTTGAATTTAAGGATACCAATAACTGCTAAATAGCATAAATGTTATTTTAACTACAGATCTATGTTCAGCTTTTAAAAAGAAAAATTAAAAACATGGTATGATCCGTTCACTAGTCAGATTTTAATGACAAGTGAGTATCGGTCACCTCATGGGAGAGAAAGGGGGAGGTTGTGAATGGAACAAATCCTACTACCCAAAGGATTGGGTTTTGAAAAAGAATCACCCAGTAGACAAGGATTAAAAAATATTTCAGGAAGAGTGAGTAGCAAATGGTCCATGATGACAAAAAAAAACCCTTGGAATCCTTACATTCTGAAGAATGCATTTTATCTTTGCTATGAGGTGAAATAATATAAAAGTGTGTATAAAAATTTCTGTAAGAGATAAGATCTGTTTTTCATAAGGAAAATGCCAAGGCAATTTGTTGCCTTGCAGAAAGATAAAAGTTCCATCGAAATTTCTCTATATTTGGTCTCATTTAATGACAAAATATCTTCGTTATAAGATGAATGATGAATTACTATATTTTTTCTATGTCTCCTTTTAAGCTATTGTTATAAGCTTTATAAACTTACTATTGTAACATTGTTGTAAATGAAACCTTTTTTAAAGAAAACATTCAATTCCCTATCTTCTCACATTTGAATATAAACTTAAGAATATTGAAAAATTAATCTCTTCTTTCAGCATCTTATTTACCAGTCACATGATTAAACTGTGTCATTTAAGTATTAAAATTATGGCTGGCGTTTTTAGCGTATTTCATCTTAGTACCAACTCAATCCCGTTCATATGTATTGGGCCCTAATTTATGTGAGTTTGCTAATGTAAAATGTGTATTTATAAAATGAGTGGTGGGCCTCCCTGGTGGTGCAGGGGTTAAAGTCTCAGCGCTATCAAGCCATTGCCAGCCACTGCTGCATGAGTTTGATCCCTGGCCAGGGAGCTGACTCACATGGCGCAGCAGACCTCTCCTGTCTTGCCTTCTGCTCCTCTCAGTAGTATATTTCAATAGATCCACCTTTTCTGCCCCCCACTCTGTCTCTGGTGAATCCTCTCACCACGCGCACCTCTGATCTTGTATGCACCCGAGATCTTGTATGCATAAATAAATATAATAAATATTTAAAAAAGTATTTCTTAAAAAAGCAAAAAAATAAATGAATGAGTGGTGCTGATGTTGATGTTATTTTATAGAATATTGGTTTTGATTGTGTCTTTCAGTCAAATTTGTCACATAAGAGTCCTGCCAGCTCTTGCTTTTGACTAGCTCTTTTAAACACTGAGTGTGATATATATTTAGTATCTTGATGAATAAAGAGACTGTGTGACATTACAGTCTATCAGTGCTATTTTGGAGTACAACAGGTGGGTGATTGATGTGGGAAAGGAAGATGTGTGGTTTGGGGGAGGATAGGGGATCCTTATATGGACACATGCTAAAGTATTGGTCACATTGCTCCTTCTATGCCCAGATTCAGCAAGCAGGATTAAATCTGTCCTCTTGTGTTTTTGAGACTACCTGAATACTGAGGCTAGGTCTGTCACTATTATTTTGTAAGAGTTGGCAACTTAGTTATGGTACATACACAATAAAAAGTGCCCTGAAAATGGAGCACTGTAAATACACAGGATTTTTTTTTCTCCTTTGCTCTCATGATTCCATAGCCTGGTTCTTTGCGATGGGTGTGTCCATGTTTATGTGTCCTAAGTGGGCATGGGTGTGGAAAATAATGCTTCTATAGTTTAATTAGTACTTTATATCAAACACCTACTGAGCACTTTTTTAAAATTTGGAGTTAAGTTTAAGATTGCTTAACTAAAGTACTAGGGGATATTAGTATAAAGAAAGAAAAACAGGTAATCAAATTGGAAAGGAAGAGATTAAAAACAATCTTTTCGTTGGTAGATGACATTATCAGCAACCCGGAAGAACCAACAGAACCAAAAGACAAAGCATTAATAAGAACAAGTCTAAATCAAGGTTGCCAAGTATAAGATGAACCTACCAAAGTAATATTTTTCTGACCACCAAAAGCTAACTAGAAAATGAATTTTAAAAAGTATTCACCTAAAGCAACTTAAAAAAGAGGAACAAATAAGACCCAAGTTTAGTTCAAAGAAGGAAGAGTAAAAATAAGAGCACAAATAAATGAAATGGAGATTAAAAAGGCTATATAAAAAAATTGGTGAAAGTAAGAGTTGGTTTTTCAAGAAGATAAAGTAGACAAACCTCTAGCTAGACTAACAAAGGAGAAAACATTAATAAACAATCACTAGTGAGAGGAAAAATCACCACAGAGGTGGTGGGCTACCCAAGGGGAATACAAAATGTAAAAGGCATAAATAACAATAAAAATATATATTAAAAAAAATCACCACAGATAGCACAAAAATAACAAAGAGGTTACTGTGAACAACTATATATTAATAAATCCAGTAACATTAAAGAAATGGACAGATTTTCTAGATCAACAACCCAAGAAAAAACAGATAAATTGAACAAGCCAATCACAAGCATGGAAATTGCAACAGCAATAGAAAAATCTTCCTCAAACCAAAAGCCAAGGACCAGACAGCTTAACAAATGAATTTTATTAAACCCTTAAGGAATTTATGCTCATCTTGCTCAAATTGTTTTTGAAAACAAAGAGGGACTGCTCCTTAATGCATTTTATTTTGTCAACATTATCCTAATCCTATAGCACAAGGGAAAACAAAACTAATGGAATAAGATCCCTTATGAATGTTAGTGCAAAAATCTTTAATGAAATACTAGCAAAGTGAATTCAACAGTACACCCACAAGGGTAACACATCAGGATCAAATGGGCTTTATCCCAGTTATACAAAAGTAAAGATAAAAATCATGAAAATAGATGTAGAAAAGGCATTTGATAAGATTTAGCACTCATTATGATGAAAACTCTAAACAAGATGGGAATAGAAGAAACCTACTTCAATATAATCATATGTAACAAACCAATAGCCAATATAATAATTAATAGTAAATAATAAAGTTTTCTCTTTAAGATTAGAAACAAGACAAGGAAACCCATTGTCACTATGACTGCTTACTTTAGTATCAGAGATTTTGACCAGAACTATCAGACAAAAACAGGAAACCAAAGGGCTTCCAAATTGAAAAAGGATTAAAACTATCACTATCCCAATCAGTATGAAACTATATGTGGAAAATCCTAAAGACTCTATCAAAGAATTAATAGAAATGATACACCAATAGGTGACATGTTACTAAAGCAAAATAGAAAAATCCAAAGTTTTTTGAATACAATGAATGAGAAGCAAAAGAAATTAAGAAAATATCTCCATTTATAATTGCCTCAAAGAGAACTAAATAACTCAGAAAAGAGCTGAGGCGGTAAAGGAAAACTACAAGATGTTATTAATGACCTCGATATCAAAATAAGGATATCCCAAACTCATGGATGGACAATCGGTATAATTAAAATTATTATCCTGCCTAAAATTATATACAAATTTAATCAAAACACTAGCAGTATTTTCTAAAGAAATTGAAAAGTATTGAAATTTATATGTAATCACGAAAGGAATCAAAGTGTAAAAGCAACACTGAGAAAAAGGAAGAGAAATGGTGGTGTCATGTCACCTAACTTCAAACTTTACTACAAAGCAACAGTATTTTAAAAAAAAAAATCACTCAAAAATAGATACATGGATCAGTGGAATGGAATCTAAAGCCCAGCAATAAATTCTTGCCCATACCAGCACCTAATTTATAATACAGCTGCTATGACCATACAATGGGGAAAGGACTGTGTCTTCAATGAGTGGTGCTGGAGAAATTGGAAAACCACCCATAAAAGAATGAAGTTGGATCACTCTCTGAGTTGATATACAAAAATAAACTATAAATAGATGAAATGCTTATTTAGATATAAGACCTACAAATGATGAAATACATAGATGAAAACATTGGTGATATATTCCATGACATCAATGATAAAGATGATTTTGGTAACTTGATCCCAAGGGAAGGGAAATAACAAAATTAAATAATTGGGATTACCTCAAGTTAAAAAACTTACATAGTGAAAGAAAATTAAAAATGATTTAAAAAGACACCTATTGGACCATGGAGCTGGATCACGGGTGAATTGGTGGTGGGTTACCCTAGGGGAATACAAAATGTAAAAGATATAAATAACAATAAAAATATACATATTAAAAAAAAGACACCTATTGAATGGACAAAAATATTCACACAATATGTAACTGATAAGGGGTTAATTTAAAGCTCATATAACTAAAAAAATAAAAAAACCTCATATAACTAAATAACAACGAACAATACATGAGCAGCAGATATGAACAGCCAGTTCACCAAAGAAGATATACAGCAGACCACTGGACACAGGAAAACTTTTCATCATAGTATCTTGGCTGTTGTGTATAGTACTCCAGTGAGCATAGGGGTGCATATATGATTTTGAATTAGTGTTTTTCCTTTCTTCAGTTAACTACCCAGAAGTAGAATTATTGGATAATATGGTAGCTCTGTTTTGAATGTTTGAAGAACCACCATACCATTTTTCCTAGAGGCTGCACCAACTTACATTCCATCAAGTCTACAAACATCCCGTTTTCTTCACACCCTTGCCAACGTGCTGTTTCTCTTCTTTTCAATGTGGATGTGAGATGGTATCTCATTGTGGTTTTGATTTGCATTTCCCTGATAAGTGATGATGAGAATGCTTTCATGTGCTTGTTAGCCATCTTTATGTCTTGAAAGAAGTGACTTTTATTCCTATTTTGTTCCGAAATAATTTTTAAACCTGAGTTGTATTGAACATAATAGATAAGGAAAACTAATCTTCCATATTGTAACTATTTTGTTTTCCCAATTTCTATAGGGTTGAAGCTTTGAGAGAAGCAGCAACTGCTGTTGAGCAAGAGAAAGAAATCCTCCTGGAAATGATCCACAGTATCCAAAATAGTCAGGACATGAGGCAGATCAGTGACGGTGAGAGACATTTTTATAAAAGGGGTCTCTTCTTTTACACTCCTTTAAGGGGTTTATAAGTGTGGGTCAATTTTTGCTTGACTTGTAGTATGAGTGCCCAAGGCTTCAGCATTTAATCTGAGCAACAGATAGCAGCTGCAGCTGTCAGTTTATTACAAACGCTACTTCACCCAGAGAGCTCTTCCAGCTACTCCCTACTCCAAGACCATGGCCGGAAATGATTTTTTTAAAAAAGCCCTGCAAGCTCAAGAAGAGTTGGCCACAAGCAATAAGGCCTTGAGTTTGACCTCAGGTTCATATTCCTAATTTCAGTCCTTTGGAAGTTACTGGATTATAGGATATGTAAAAGTAGAGGAAAAACGTGAATGATTGGATGCAGAGAAGACAAAAAGAGATAACTTGAGCAGTGAGGATAAAGCAAATTATGAAACTCCTAAACCGCATTTATGTAAAAATGTGCTATCATTTTCACATGAAAAGCATGACTGCCACGGAGGAACAGGTCACTTCTGATTTTATTGCACTGGCACTGAGCTTCCCAATTTGGCTCTTTTGGTGCTTTACAGAAAAAGTTAGTGCTCCAGGTAGCTGATGTGGTAAATGTGCAGTCAAACTCCAGATCCAGACTCTTACATGTCCCTAACAGGATCATGATCTAGTCGTTCTCTTCACCATCCTGGCCAGAGATCAATGAATTAGGAAGAAAGTTACATAACAGGAGAAACAGAAGATTGCTGACTTTTAAATAAAAACAATGAAATATTAACAGTCCCCCCTTTTCTCATCGTTGCATTTCCTATCGATGCTTCTCAGCCAAAATAGGGGCACTATATTCTAATAAACGTCAGAATGTGGCACTCCAAAATATGCCTCTTTGGCATATGGATTATTTGGGCTGACTATTTTTGAGAAACTGCAGACATAGGAGAAGCTCTGAAAACACAGAAGTTACCCTTTTATAAGGGAAATTTACATTTATAACTGAAATCTTCATTTGCAGTTCCCTCTATAATCACAAGAACTCTTCAGTGGAGAACGCATTGACTTAAACCTTGCACAACAACTGTTATACCCTTATTTATTAAGCTTTCCCAGTAACTCCCCATAATTGGCCTCCACAAATGGTTTGTGCCATCCTGGAGAGTTATTGTTTCCTTGGGTATCACCTCTGCAGAGATGAGGTATGCATATTGATAAACTTGTTTTTCTCTTGTTAATCTGCCTTCCATTATAGGAAGTGCCAGTCAACAACTCAGTATTATAAAGTCAGTTTTCCTCCTCTTCATAAACATCCTATCAAGAGACTCAAGACATCTGATTTGTACAGCTCAGTAATCAGCAGTCATCCATGCTTACGCTCATTCTTCATTCTGTGTTGTGATTTGATCTCCATCTGAGTTACAAATGCATACCAGACCAAACTTTTGCAAACATGACAACTGGAAAAGTCATGTGGTATCCCATATATAAAGACCTCTAAAATGACACTCATCAGTTAATCTTTTGTGTTACAGTATTAACTTTTACCGTAAAAAAGAATTTGTATCAGAGTTGCTTAAAGAAAATAGATTAGCCACAAATGAATGCCTTAGTGCTCTTGACATGGATAGAGTTGATGTCTCATATTAATTGACATTTCAAACTTTATGTTTAGGAGAAAGAGAAGAATTAAATCTGACAGCAAACCGATTGATGGGACGAACCCTCACTGTTGAAGTTTCAGTAGAAACAATTAGAAACCCCCAGCAGCAAGAATCCCTAAAGCATGCCACCAGGATAATTGATGAGGTGGTCAATAAGTTTCTGGATGATTTGGAAAACGCCAAGAGTCATTTAATGTCTCTGTACAGTGCATGTTCATCCGAGGTACCACCTGGGCCAGTTGACCAGAAGTTTCAATCCATAGTCATTGGCTGTGCTCTTGAAGATCAGAAGAAAATTAAGAGAAGACTAGAGACTCTGCTTAGAAATATTGAAAACTCCGACAAGGCCATTAAGTTGTTAGAGCATTCTAAAGGAGCTGGTTCCAAAAATCTGCAACAAAATGCTGAAAGCAGACTTAAGTAATGTTCAAACTTAAAAGCACTTACAAATAATGACATAAAATGATTAAATATTTTAAATGATAACTACGTGTTTGTTAGGAACAATCACTCATTTGATACTGAAAGTTGATTCAGATATGGAAAATACTCTAGTCATCAACTTTGTGAATAATACACTTCAAATTAGAAATATTTTAATTATCTTTCTAGAAGTTTTTAGATTGAATTCTTGTCTTGTACTAGGATCTAGCACCTAATAGATCTATTTTTTTTACTATTCTGTGGGTACTTAGTATGTGGAGGGTGAGGAGATAAGTGTTCACCTAGGGGGTAGAAGCACCACTGTTGCATCCTAGACTTTGTCTGGCATAGAGACGCATGGGCATGGGGGCATTTGATGAACTAGAAATTCTTTACCTTAAGCAGCACCCATACTACACATCTACTGTTAGTTAACCAGGTAGTGTGCTTAGTGTTAAAAAGAATCACAAAATAAGAATCTTTCTGTACAGCTTCTCTTTAATTCAGCATTTTTTAGGCATTCATACCAAATTATTTTGAAATTTAAGACTTATACATCTCATAATATGAAATGTATTTCTTGATATACATGAAAACATGACATGAAATGTGAGAAAATTCACCTCTAGTTTTAACCACTGTGAAAAATTATATGTCTACTTCATGTTGTCCAAAGTGGATCATTTCTTTAAAATTTTCATCATTACATAAGTAGTGTTGTAACTTGCCTTTTAAAAAATGCTGCTATAAAATCTACTTAATAGTTAACCTCAACTCTATTCTGTGTGGTTGTACCATAAATTACTTACTCACTTCCTTTCTTGGATATTCAGGTTGTCTCCATTTTGTTGTTATTGCAACATATGTATGTATAGAGATTTTTCCTTCATTCTTTTTTTTATTTGCTTTGGGTAAATTCCCAGCAGTGGGATTCAGGAGCTCAAAGGGTATCTACATTTTCATGGCCTGACAAATTTTCAAAATTTTTTTCTATAAGTTACATTGATTTATACTTCTTTAGTATTAAAATGTAGATATTTCACTAAAAGCTTTCTAGCATTTTCGTCTAACATTTTTTTAGATATGAAACATCGTTTTCATTTTGTTTACTAACAAGGTTGACCAATGTACTGATTATACATTGTGATAAATGAAGTAACGATAGAATACTTCTGTTTGTTCAAAGTTAAGCTCCAGATTGGTTTTACTTCTGTTTGTTCACAGTCAAGCTCTGGATTGGTTTATGTATTTATATCTCTCAGTGCAAACAACACAGAGCTTCATTTTCTGGACAAAAATGCCAAATTAGTGTCTCTTCATAAAAAGCAATTATAATCTTAGGACATTCATGTTAGCTTTGATTGCCAGCCCTAAGTCTGCCTCATTTAAATTTTTCCATTTCATGAGAAACACTAATTCTCATTGTAGCTATGGCAAAGCCTCTGGCTTTGTCAGCAGACTCTAATTTGCTATCAGGTTCAATGGCAGATAGATTCTCTTTTGTGCCTTTTTATCAGCTTTTTGAAAATTAAGAAACAGACAATCAAGTTTTCCTCAAGTGCTCAAGAAGTGTCAGCATCTGTAAATCCTTTTCACTCTGGAAGATATTCCCACGTCAGTACAGGACTATTTCTACCACACAGTATTCCGGCTCTATCTCCCCAACCTCTGTATTCTTTCTCCCTTTTTTAAAGATTTATTTATACATACAAGCTAGGGGTAGGCCAGAGGTGTAGGGTGGCGAGAGGATTCACCAGAGACAGAGTGGGGAGCAGAACAGGTAGATCTACTGAAATACACTGCTGAGGGGCGCAGCGGGCGAGGCAGGAGAGGTCTGCTGCGCCATGTGGGAATCTCTCTGGCTGGGTATCGAAGTCATGCTTCAGTGGCTCTGGATAGTTTCATGGTGCTGCGCTTAACCTGTTGTGCCACAAGGGAGGCCCTGTTTCTTATTTTTTACAGTGGAGTTTTATTGGAGGCCCATCCTTGTCACAGATTTGAAGAGCTAGGACCTGGCATCTCTAAGCTGCTTCAAAGTCCCTGGTCTGCAGCCCTCTATCCCCAGCTTGAGTCACATTCAAGGGTGTAGGGATGTTCACTATGGTTTTTTTTTTTTATATTTATTTATGCGTACAAGAGCTGGGGTGTAGGCCAGTGGTGTCATGGGGGGGGGGGGGGAGGTGGAAGGTGGTGGTGAGAGGATTCACCAGAGACAGAATTGGGAGAACAGGCAGATCTACTGAAATCCACTGATGAGGGGAGCAGCGGGCAAGAAAGGAGAGTTCTACTGTGCCATGTGGGAAGCTCCCTGGCCGGGATCTGCTTGTGCTGCAGTGGCTGCCCATAGCTTCATAGTGCTGAGACTTAACCTCTTGCGCCACCAGGGAGGCCCGTAGAATGGAATTTATTCTTATAAAATTTCCAAGAGTCCATTTTCAGCTTCATGTTTTAAAAATATCGTTTAAAAAGATAATAGGTTTGATGGCAAGTTCATTTAAAATATTTTGCTTAGGTAGGTGTATTCCCTATCAGCCCTATCCTAATTCCATACTATTCCTAGGATGCAACATAGGATTTTAGGCAGCCCTTCTCTGTCCCTCATGATACTGCTTCTCAGTAGTGTTCCTATCCCCACCTAACTCTCAGGAAGGGAGGGTGTGTAGCCAGCAGGACCTGCAGAATTGATGAAAGATCACTATTTTTCAACTGAACAGTGACAGTGCTGTCTAGTTAAAAAGACAAATGCAGAATTGACCCTCCTCATATTTTAGTTTTGGAACCTCGGACATTTAAAAAAAAAAAAATCCCCAAAGCTTTCAACATGGGATGGGAAAGGGAGCTCTACCAGTAATGAATATGCACTGGTGTCTTCCAGCTATGCGCCCCTCCCAGTACCAATGTTGCACCCTCTAGCGGGCACTATTCACCATGTATTCTATATGAATGTTATTAGCCAAGTATGCTCTCAAGCAGAGGGACCTAAGTGCAGGCCTAGTTCTTTGTATTGATGGAGTTCAGTTTGTCACCTTGACTCAAAAGGCTTAGAATTCCTCCTAAAAAGGTGATCAACTAACTGGATAAGTCTGCTTCAAGGTTTTAAAATAGAAAGCATGCAAGAATTACCACTGAGGGTTACAGTAAGGATCTTGCTAAGTTACATGCAATGATTCCTAACTGACATTCATGCACTTTGTCCTTTTCAAATATCTGTTGTGACAAATGCTCATCTATTTGGAGTCCATAAATGTGATAATGCTATTATACAATTATTTGATGACAAAAATGAAAGTAAAAGAATTCAGAATCTTGGAAAAGGCAGTAAAAAAAAAAGCAGTCAGCTTGAACTTAGCCAGTCTCTATTTTTGTGTCTACTCATAAAACAGCAAGTAAAATGAAATAGAAATATACCTTCTGCTTAGGGACACAACCACATTCTTCAAGTTTTCAATCATAAATGAGGAGTAAATAACTTTGGACCACAAAAATCTTTATTCATGACCCACCTCAGCAAACATGCTTCCTCTG
This sequence comes from Scalopus aquaticus, assembly GCA_004024925.1. Lineage (NCBI taxonomy): Eukaryota > Metazoa > Chordata > Mammalia > Eulipotyphla > Talpidae > Scalopus > Scalopus aquaticus. The sequence goes on along the minus strand of PVIJ01018179.1, from coordinate 10,298 downwards.
CATATATGTATATATTATATATATATATATATATATATATATATATATATATATATATATATATATATATATATATATATATATATATATATATATAGTGGGATAGTGGGCACTCAAATCACTGTTAGTCACTCACACATTTGATGAGCGCAGATTTTAACAGCCACTTCCACTTTAGCATGCACTATTCCAGGGGGGACCAGAATAGGGTAAGTTGGAAACAGTTTGTGCAAGAATTTGATGAAGCATGTCAGAAAAGATAAAAAATTTGGCATTGGAAAACTAATCTAGCATTTAAATCCAGAGTTACTGTAAATCATCTTCACATGCAATCATGGGCCCTTAGGACTGAAATGAACAAGCCTTGGGACAAAACACAGAACACACACAGGTACAACACTATAGGCTTTAATCTCTGCTGAAGACCTGCCATAAGCTCAACCCCACCTCTTACCAGCAGAGGGCCCCTTAACCCCCAGCTGTGTAAATCAAGTGAGAATGCTTTTTTGAGGATGAGATACAGCATGTAAGGCAAACATACTCTGTACTTTCTGAGATTCCTCCCAGCCTCCTTCCCCCAGCACCCCTGTACCCCGCCCCAGTCTGACAGGCAAGAGAGCAAAGCCACCTGCATAGGCTTAAAGTCAGAGCAGTCTTCTTATCCTGTTCTGTGAAAGAGCCATGAAGGAATCTGGTGCCTGTGGGAAAACTTTTTAGTGTCCGCTAAAGATCAAGGAGCCAGATAAAAGATTTAAATGGTGAGTACCCAGCCTTTGTGCCTCCACAGTGCATTCTTTAAAAGTTCAGAAAATTATTAAACCCCATCATTGGTCCTCCTCTGCACATAATAGCACTGGGATTTCTCTAAGTCAAGATAACTTAGGAAATAAAAAATCTAAACCTACAGACGAAAACCAGAAGCCCCCTGTCAATACCTACATTTTTAAAATCAACGCTTTACTGTTTGTTTCTTCTTCTGTACATATGTGTTACTGCATAACAAGATATATACAATGAACTCAAATGTAAGGAGCAGTTCTCATAGACTAAAATCTGTTTCCCAGGCTTGAAGACTTATTTGAGTTAACGTTAGTGTGGTGACTAACATAAAACAAAACAAAAACCCCACAACCTGTTGAATTATGTAATTATTTTGTACTATAGGTCAAGGTAAATATATTCTTTTTGGAGTGGGGACCAAAAACCTCAGAACAAGGTAAAACTACTATTCCTTAAAACAGACTGATACTGACAGAATTATAAAAGAAACTTAGTTTTTAAGGCAAAATTACTTAAACCACGATGCTATAAGATTCATTAAATATACACTATTAATAAATTAAGTGTGCTAAATATTGTGAAGTATCTAAAATACGAAATAGTTTTAGGTTGCTTTAATTTTTAGAGAAGTCACATTATACTTTTTACTCTTTGGTTCCAAACTTGTAATACATTATCACACAAACTAGCTTTGAAACTCGTTTATTTTTTGATTTTTGGAATTCATTTTTCATGAAACTTTTATTGAGTAGTATAAATTAAGCTTGAGGGCATAACTACAACTCATTAGCAATACATACAAATGGTTTCCTATTCAAATTTATGAAAGCAGTATTTACTAGTAACAACTGTAGAAGGGGTTCAGTTTTCCTTTTTGTCCAAAGTTTTATCCAATCATTTAAACATTTACAAACATCCCTCACCAGATTATTTCAAGAGGGGGAAGAAAAGGAGCACTATCTACTAAAGGTTATTATAGCCATATCATCCAGTGACTCAAGAGTTAGATGATTAAATATTTCAGTGTCTACTGTGGTTTTGAACATTTTTGTTTGCCAATAAATGCACTCATATGATAGGCTTACATGTTTCAGGGTGAAAACCCAAAAAGTGACAGTAGTATATGTGATATCATAACGAATAGTTAAAACCGAGTAAGTCTACCTGTTATTAGATGGCTGCAATATGGAAAATTTTTTCATCCTGTCAGTTTATTTTGTTTTCAGAAAAAGATACCCTAATGATACAGTGATGGGAACACTTCATCAGATTACCAGTAACTCTCAAAGGTTTTAAAAAGGATACTAACAGCTAACAATATTTTATGCTTAAATTAGTTCACTTGAAGCTGTGATTTTCGTGAGGCCCCTCCCTCATTCTAAGCTCTTCAGAAAATATCCCAGTCCCTAAAAAAATCACAGGTCTGATGAAGTATATTAATGAGAACTCTTTCTAAGCAATGGATAGCCACTTCTAAAACAACCATGGAACTTTACTCCACATTGAGGAAAAGTGTTCATTCTCTTTTTGGTAGTGTTGGCTTTACTTTATTTTGAGAAAGTACATGTGTGCTATGAACTATCAGGCTGGGTAGATAAAAAGGAAACTATTTAACCTAATTTTATTTAACTATATTGCCCTATATGGGCTATTCTATAGGCTATTTAACTGGACAGGCAAGACTGAAAGAGGAAAGGAAACCTGAGGAACTCTGAAATACGGCAATTATTCCACAACTATGTGTTTGTATGCTGAAGATCAGACATAATGTAAAAAAAAAGTTACATCAGAGCACATGTAAACAATATCCTGGTCTTAGACAAGTTTTTCTTAGTATTCATGGTCTTTAAGAGAATCAAGGGCTAAAGAGTGAATAATTTAATGTCAGTTTTCAAGGTTTGGAATTAACTGAGTTATTTAACATAAAACTTGTGGATGATTTTCAAGCTACTTAATTATTTTAAATGACCAACAGTTACATTTAAAATACAGAAATACAAATGAAAAATTCAAATGTGTGACAGATCACTCTTCAGTACTTACCAAAAAAATAGGACAAAACTAAGTACATAAAATTACATTACAAATATCATGGAAGTTGCAAACATCATTCAGAGATTACATTTTTTATATAGAAAAGCAATAAACTTACCCATACCATTTAATTAATATGGAATAGAACTGCAACATATTACATAATGTGATTTTTTTTTCTTGCTACTAAGGCCTTAAAACAATTTGCCACAAAATGTAATTTGTGCAAAAATTAAAGAGACTGTATTTCAAGAGAGTAGAAAAGAAAAGATGAATCACTAGCAGATATTCATTGTTAGGAACTGAGTTTTTTCCCCAACACCTATCCCACTGCCAGCAATGGGAGTGGTGACAACTGGTGACATAAAAATAGACATTTTATATTACTTTGAAATAGATAATTCCAGATTACTCAGTATTATGAAAAGCAAACATTCACTCTTGACCACATAACAAGAGCACACCCTGGAAATTCTATTATGTTCTCATTATTAATCTGGACAGGGAGATAAGAGTGGTACAGATGGAGGACTTAAAAAAAAAACATATAAAAGGAACATAAGACATTATGCACTTAGTACAAATAATGAAAAATAACTATGACACATTTTCCAAGAAGAGTTATTTTTACATTATTTTGAAAACCTGTAAAAACTAGGTATATTGAAAGGGGTTAAAAATAAAGTCACTGATGGATGATAACCAGTTTTAACAGTTCATACAATATCTTAGTTGGAAAGCTACTGACCCAAGTCACAAAATTTATGCTCTGCCACATGACTGATTACTTATTAAAATCTTTTAAGAAATTATTTTTGTATTTGGTGCTGACAGAGCTCTTGAGAGTGTGCTATACAAACTGATGGCTATAGAAATTTTTAAGTGATAATCTTAAAATACCATACAAAAATGTGTAAACAAAAAGATGCTTTAGAGTTACAGGGCATTATAAAATCCATAATGTGGACTGAGGCAAAAGACATCTCCTGTGCATTTTAAAAAATTGTTAGCATAATTCTAGAAAGTTCAAAACTGCATTTTCAGTCACTGCAAGAGGCACCACTGCACTTCAGGGACTAAGGGGTAACTGCAGATGTGCTGTGTATCTTCTCAGGGATTTGGCGAGCACAAGTTCACCATGCTTTATGGACAGACATACGAAAAATGATTTTGAAACCCATCTCACCTCGGAGATGCACTAGCTTTAAAACATTCATACTCCTCTTTTATCCACCCTGTCACAGAGAAAAACTACCTTAAAAGATATTATAAACAATACAAATTCTGATAGGAAAGCACTGTAAAAATTAGATATGATATTTTTGGCACAAAGCACTTTTTAACTCAAAGCTCATTTTGCAAAATATATGTCTAGAATTTTTTATTTGAAAATAAAAACTTTTAACATACACATGTGTAGAGGGTTTTATGAATGAATGAATTAGATTCTGTTTCCTTAAATACTGCACACACGTTCAGTTTTCTTTAGTACCAGATACCTGCATGCATACCTCCTCATTCTGCATTATACAGATATTGCACAAGTAACGTTGCCAAAACCCACACTAGTGCAGTCTGGCAAGATTTAGGGTTTGCCTTTCAATATTTTTTGTAAGTATTCAGAGTCAATACTATCTTCCAAAAAAGTTATATGACCAATTTCAGAAAAATAATGCTATCTTTCCTTGATCCATAATATTAAAATTTGTACCTACATATTTAGGCATTTCATTTGTTTTTCAGCATTTAAAATTCAGCAAATCCTGTTTTTGACATTTCTTACAGCATTCCTTCAAAAACAGGAGAAGCTACGTCTAATATAAAAAAATTTCAAATGAGTCCACAGGGCAGTAATTTTCCACCAAAGATCTCACTCCATTCTGAAAAACACTGTAGAATATTTAAGTCTGTCAACTTTCAGAGAGCCATTAGGTGGAAAGTCTTCAAAAAACTTACAACATACCAGGACAGTGGATGGATTCCTTACTGAATTGCACAATATAATTTTTTGCCTTCCTTAAACATTTTAGGGTATGCTACAGCTGCTAAATGGGTTTCTGTTTTTCTTGGTCCTCTGTTTGTTGGGTCTAAGATTGATGACATCTCCACCATTAAGTGTATTTGAATTCTGACCCAAGTGACTTCCACCAGCTGTATTAAAGACACCTGTATAAATTGAGGGAAAACACAGAGATTACTTCAGGGTACCAGGGCGGGCTATGTGTCCAGCTTCTTGGTAAACCAGTAATATTTGCAAATATTTACAATTTTAAGCTTTTGTTTTTCATTTCATTTCATTTCTTTTTAATAGCCAGTACACATAATTCAAAGTTCAAAGGGTATAGAAGGGTGAACTTCTCTCTCCCCTCAAGCAAGCATGTCATCCATTTCCGCATGTATTCAACTATGTTATGCATATGTGGGCAGAAATGCATTTATTTATATACTTTTTCCCTCCATTTTTTTATCCAAGTGGTGACATAGTCTACACATTGTTCTTCATCGTTTCACTATTTCTGAAATATAGTCAGTAAATTCAATAATTTAAAAAAACTTAATTTTATAACATCTAACTTCCTTACAACACCTGATTTGTGGTTAACAACAGTACTTGTGAGATTTTATGCTAATAAACACATTGTATATCTAAAAGTTGTTAGTAATGCAGGAATTTCCTATCTTGGCTAAAATAACAACGAAATTATGTACATATAATCAAACTGAGGAGTAGACGAAAGGAATGAACTACAGAAAAACTTTTCACTATTGTAGTTTACATTTTGAACTGTACTGGTCATTAAATGTAATCTCCAGTTGATTAACCATTTAGCATCCATGATGTACAAAATTCTAGGCCAGAAGCACTACGAACAATACAAAGACCACTAGACCAATTCTAGTGCACAGGAAGTTTACAATCCGATAAAGAAGGTGAGATAATATACAAATAAGTAATGCTATAAGACACTGTAGATCAAGTATCACTAAAGAGACACAAGATCCCACAGATGATTCAAAAGAGGACTGATTACATCCAATTCATAGAGAAGGACAAACTACATGAAGAAGGTGGAACTAGACACCCGGCAATGTTCTGGCCTTAGGTCACTGTTTACTTAAAAGGAAAGCATGGAGGCCATAGTTTCAGCCAGAAATATAACTGAGAGAATAGCCCTTGAGGATTGAACAGTTCTTTGACAGAGAGGGGAAAAAAGGTCATTCTCGATAAAAAAGTTAAAATGAGCAAAAGTGAAGACTGGGCATGCTCAAGAAAGAGCAAGACTTCTGACAGAACCAGCAGGTAGGGCACGTAATAGTGGCGCATTGGGCTGCTTAAGAAGGATGTACAAAGCTGTCTTTAAATTTTGGAATGAATATAGCCTGTATTGATTTGTTCTATAATGAGAATTTATCATGGCTTTACTCAGTGAACTGGAAAAAGACAAGAGGGGAGCCAGGAAATCAGGCAGCAGCTTATTCTAAACTGTTTCACAAAGCATTCGAGATGTCTGACAGTGGGACATATACAATAAAAGTAAGTCAGAACCAAGAAAAATGTAAAATAAAACAGGTGAAGATAATGATGTGTTTTTTTGTATGTAGTGACAGAGGGATGGAACACAGAACAGCCTTAGGAAACTACACAAAAGCTTTAAAAACAGAAATTTTGATTCTCATCATCCTGGAAGTCAAAGCCAAAAGAGACACAATCAATTATTGCTAAAGAGAAGACAACACACTTGTTCATCAGGGAGTTCTAAATTTTGTCAGTACTTTGCATTAAAAGAACACCAGAGCTGTAACAGATAATAAATAATGTATTAAGAAAGGGAAAGGTATTGAGATAGTACAAGTATAGAGGCAGAGGGACAAGTTTGTTAAAGCTCTTTATATAAAAGACACAACCTAAATAGAAGTTTCATCTATGTTTTAATATAACAAATACATTTAGAAAATTCAATAGTTTAAAAATGTTAACATACTTTTTAGAGACCTGATTCTTCTACAACAATAATCATTGACCTAACACCTTCTAGTCACATTTCTTAAAGAAATGAACGTATTAAAAAGTAAATATAATGAATGGAAAATAAACATGCCAAGAAATACGGGGCTAAAGTTCCCTGGGTACTTACCAATTTTGTTACTATTTGAATGCATCAGTTCTGGGTCCTCAGCTATCTGTTGTTTGAGTTTTTGAAGGTATTTTTCAGCCAAATATTTAAAGACTAGAATTAGAAAAAAGCAACCTTACCAAGTCAGTATAATTTATGCATTAAAATCTGTTATTTCACATCACTTACTACAATACTTGTATTTATTAAAAATATATACAATTAAATTAGAATCAGAAATATACAACTTAGTTTAAAACTTAAACTTTTAAAAATTATTTGTGTATTATCTGAGAATTACAAAGGTATTATCAATAAATATATAGTGCTATTTTATTAGTAAAGAAATGAGATAATACTTGTAGCCATTGGATTTTTTGTTTTATGTGTTTGAACAGTGATTAATATTCAGCAATACTAAACTCAATCTTGAAGTGTCCTTTACGTGGGGGGAAAAAAAAAACCCTGTCCAGAAGACACCTGAGCAACAATCGAATTGCAATCTAGTAAGTAACGATGCTAAAGTGACAAAATTCTCTAATCTCATTTTCTTACACTGGTAATTAAGTAAATCATCATAACTACCTAATGGAATATCTATTACCACAGAACTCTAAAACTGTGATTTTTAAAGGCATGCAAGAAAAACATAAAAGCATACACACATGTGCACATAGTTTTTAAGGATAAAAAAACACAAAACCCAGTGAGTTTTCTGTAGAGAATAACAAGTATTCAAAAACAGTAAGTAATTAAGGACTCTAACCTTAAAGCATCATCACTTTAAACTTATTTAATGATCGGTGACAAAAAGAAAATTCTGTTTTCATTACAAATATAATTTTTAAAGATAATAGAAAAAAATGTAAGCAGAATAAAACTTCCTGTTCCTAAACTTAAAAAAAAAAAAGCAATTTACCTTCATTCACATTTAGATCTTCTTTTACTGACGTTCTGTAGAATCTTAGCTTTAACTTTTTTGCCAGTGCTTCAGCTTCCTCACTATTCATCAAATAAAAAAGGAATAAGCTTATAAAAGTACTTCTGATAACTTTTTACAAATAACTTTTTTTTAAAAATTGTAGTTATGTGTGACAATGAATGTTTACTTATTGTGGTAGTCAGTTGGCAATATAAACATTATGTATTCATTATGTATACACTCTGTTGGTTATCTCAATTTAAAAAGAATAAAAAATTAATAAAAGAATGCAAAAATAAATAAAATCACATTTAATTAATTTGCTGAATACAATTTGGTGGAGGGTGCTGTCAAAACTTCCAGATCAGTTGAAAACTATGTTCTCGGTACTTAAGTGGAGTATTTAGTTTCTACTACTCTGAGGTGTTAACTACCAGCTATTATACTGTAACTGTACACAGATACTTTTCTATAAAGTCACTAAACTCTGGCCTTAAAATGACTAAATATTACTGTAAATTATACTTTAATTTTCTCCCTCATGATTTTACAAATATTTGAATCTGATTATATGCTGAAATCTCATACTGCATCATTTCTTACTAGCTATGAAACTATCCTGTAGCCAGAGCAAGGGTCAGTATATTAATGACTGTGTCTATAAGATTAGGCTCCTAATTTTAGTGTTAAGGAAATCCTAACTGGGGACTCCTGATTTAAGTTTTATTAAGATTATAATAGAGCTACTCCAAAATGGTTCCCAACAATTCCTGCCCCCCACATCTTGGTCTTTATTACCCATGTGTAGTCTCCTCCCATGCTGTAATAAAGACTGGTTTGTGTGATCACAATATCCAGAAGTGATAGTATGTGACTTCTGAGACTAAGTCATAAGAGACATTCTGCCTTGCTCTCTCTTAGATCACTTGCTGGGGGAAGCCAATTGCCATGTTTTGAAAACACTGAAGCAGTTCAGGTGGGAGAGATCAAAAGGACAAAACACTAAGGCCTCCTGCCAACAGCCTAGTGAGTGAGCCATCCTAGATGTAAATCCTCCAGCTCCAGTCAGACCTTTATGTGACTTCAGATCTAGATGACATCTTGACTGTAACCTTAGGAAAGTAAAACCCCAAACCAGAACTACCCTACTAAAGCACTCCCAAATTTCCAAGGCCACTGAAACTCTGAAATAATAAAATTGCTGTGGCTTTTAAATCACTAAGTTTTGGGTTGATGCATTTACACAGCAACAGATAAATAATATAAGAATGCATTTCAAAAATAAGGTAAAAATGAAGCAAAGATTTTTAATGCTAGCAAAAAACACTAATAGTGCAATGAGCAAACACTTGTAGACAGAAAATATCTGGATGTTAAACTCTGTTCACATATTTCAACTTAGTTTTGAATATACAAAACAATATAAAGCTGAACTTATTTAAATTAATCAACACAGGATAGCTACTTACTCTAGATGTTAAAACATCTAAGGATGTTTTTCTTAACATTCTCAGTATATCTAGATTTGACTCAACATTAAAAATTGGATTTGTGGTGCAAGGACCTAAGACTAGAATTCTAAAAGAGCCTTCAAAATTTCTTCCTTTAATTTTCTGTTCTTATGGTTCAACGTGAATTTTTTAGCTGAAACTAATCATACAGAATAGCTCCCAGAAATTTAAAATATAGACAGTCTTTATAAAAACCTTTCCTAAATTTGTAAAGTCCATGCAAAAATTAAAATAGGCTTTAACTTTGTAGAATTACCACCACCCCTTCAAAAGTAGCCATCTTACTTCTTTATACAAGAATCATCCAAGAGATCAATCTTATTTTGTACAAGTACAGTTGGTATATCTCCAACTTCAGCTACTACTTTCTCTCTCCAAGTGGAAATTGCTTCAAAAGATTCCCTGTCTGTGGTAGAAAATACAAGCACACAAGCCTGGGCTCCTGTAAGGTCACAAGATAAAAATGTTATTTACATTAATGAAACAATATTATGCAAGATGAGGGCAGCTTTTACTTTTATTCAAAACAACTTATGTAATTGTTGAACTCATCTTTGCAGCACTCAGTTTATTATTGAACATATAAACTATTTTTTAGTTCAAAGAACCAATTTTTTTTGTAAATATAATTTTTATTATTTTTTTTAAATATATTTTTTTATTGTTATTTATGTCTTTTACATTTTGTATTCCCCTTGGGTAGCCCACCACCAATTCACCCGTGATCCATCTCCATGGTTCCTTGTGTTCTTTTCTATTCCATTTTGTGCCCTTTTCCTTCCCTCCCTCCGCCTCCCTCCCCCTCCCCCCCCCATTGTCTCTCTCCCACAAGTGAAACCATTCGATATTTTTCTCTTTCTTTCTGGCTTATTTCACTGAGTATGATCCCCTCTAATTCCATCCATGTCGCTGCAAATTGCATGTGTTTATCTTCTT
>PVIJ01018178.1:0-27104 GCA_004024925.1 Scalopus aquaticus | reverse complement strand
CCTGGATGTAAGACCTGAAACCATAAAATGTATAGAAGAAAATATAGGCAAAACTCTACACGACATACATCTCAGCAAAATCTTGAAAGACTCATCCCTCAAAGCGAAGGAAGTGAAAGACAAGATAAACAGATGGGATTACATCAAAATAAAAAGCTTCTGTACAGCAAAAGAGACATTAACCAAAACTAACAGACACGCTACCAACTGGGAAAATATTTTTGCACATAATACACCTGATAAAGGACTGATAACAAAAATTTACAAGGAACTCACACAACTCAACAAAAACAGAGCCAATAACCCAGTCAAAAAATGGGCAGAAGAGCTCAAAAGGCACTTCTCCAAAGAAGAAAAGCAAATGGCAACAGATACATGAAAAAATGCTCAATATCACTTATAATCAAGGAAATGCAAATCAAAACCACTATGAGATACCACCTCACACCTGAGAGGTGGCACACATTAAAAATACAGGCAACAACAAATGCTGGAAAGGATGTGGAGAAAAAGGAACTCTTCTACACTGCTGGTGGGAATGTGAACTGGTCCAACCACTATGGAAAGCTGTATGGCGATTTCTCAAACTCCTAAACATGGAGCTCCCATACGACCCAGCAATACCACTTTTGGGAATATACCCAAAGGACACAAAAACACTAATCCGAAAGGATACATGCACCCGTATGTTCATTGCAGCACTGTTCACAATAGCAAAGGTATGGAAGCAACCCAGATGTCCAAAAATAGATGACTGGATCCAGAAGATGTGGTCCATATACACAATGGAATACTATTCAGCATGGAAAGAAGATAAACACATGCAATTTGCAGCGACATGGATGGAATTAGAGGGAATCATACTCAGTGAAATAAGCCAGAAAGAAAAAGAAAAATATCAGATGGTTTCACTTATAACAGGACTATAGGGAAACCAAATAGGAGAGAGACACTCGGGGGAGGGGGGAGGGCCGAAGGGGAGGTGGGGGGAGGGGAGGATAAGGGCACAAAATGGAATAGAAAAGAACACAAAGGACCATGGAGATGGATCACGGGTGAATTGGTGGTGGGCTACCCAAGGGGAATACAAAATGTAAAAGACATAAATAACAATTAAAAAAATAAAATAAATAAAATTACAGCCATCTCATCTACCCATCCACCAGCATTCCTTATCCCTTCTTCCGATTTTATTTTTCTCATTAGCATTTATCCTCATTTCACACGCTGTCTGACTTATTGGTTTATAGTCTTTCCCTTTCCCTGGAAATTAAGCTCTATAAAAACTGGGAGTTTTCTCTGTTTTGTTCTCCGTTGCATCACTGCCAAAATAAAGTAGAGTATGCCACGGTGAGTGCTCAATAGCCATTGGGGATAAGTTATTGAATAAATGAATCCTTGTGGAGTGAGCAGCACAGTGGATGAAAATAGATCCATACCAAGAATATGGTAAGGAATGGGGAGCAAAGGGGTGGAGAATAGGTCACTTACAAAGGATCAACAATCAGAATGATAGTTCATCTTTCTCAACAGCCATAATAGAGGATAAATGCAATGGAACAATTTCTTCAAAATCCTTTGACAATTATTTCCTGATTAGAATTCTGAATCCAAATTATCAATTAAATGTGAATTTATATTAAAGACACTTATAAACATGCTTTAAGGGTTTTGCACTAACTCTTCCCTCTATAGGAAATATTCTTTCCAGAATAACACTCTGGCTAACTGCTATACCCCCTTTAAGTCTTGTATCACATGTCACCTTCTCAACTAGACTACCCTGACTTCCTGCAACTCTGTCTTAATGCTCCTGAACCCAATATCCATCTAAACTCCAGCCAAGGGGCTTTTGACTTGGGTCCTAGGTTTTGCAAGACTCAATATGCCATGAATACAAATGCACACACATTATTAATAAATATATGAACACCTCTGTCAGCTGAAATCTGGTCCTCTAAGCTGGTCCAACACTAAACATTCACTCTCATGACAAACACCATCAAGGAAAATGCATCTCTCCATCTCTTTCCCTATGTCCTTGAAATAAAAGGAAACTGTGTCTGAATGCCATGAAGATTTGTGGATTGGGCCACTGCCAACATCAAAGAGGGACACTGCTTTGGAGTGCAGGGAGGATTTGAGTGGCAGAAACACTTAAGTAAGAGACAAATTAATTAACTTGTCAAATCCTTTCTCTCAGATAGCATGAATGCAATAGATTCTTACATAGGAAAGTAACATTTTCTAGTGGTACTGTACATCCATTTTCTTACTTCCCTTTGAATTCCAGTATGTGGTTCCAAGGTACTCAGAAATTTGAGAGAGACCCACAGCAGTTGCGCCCGGCAGCTGAAGAATATTTTGCAATAGGAACGATTCCAAATTGCTCTTCAGTTTGCACATATGTAGGTCTAGATCTACCATAGGGCAGGTGTGAGGCCAGTTTAATGGGTCCTACCTGAACGCTTGCTTCAGGCTCCACCAATGAAAGGGCAGAATTGACCCCCTCATCTTTCCTGTTTTTTCTTTCTCCTTGGCATTTGCCACTTTCTAAAATACTACATAATTTATATATACTTTGTTTATTTTTGTCAATATAAGATCCTCAAAGGTAGAGATTTTGGATTTTGTTTACTGATGAGTCTCAAACACTTAGAACAATGTCCAACACTTTAAACATTTACTTCCTAGAATTCTTAGTAAGTACTCAAGGAGGGCCTCCCTGGTGGTGCAATGGGTTAAGTCTCAGGCTATGAAGCTATCCGCAGCCGCTGCAGCACGAGTTCGATCCCCAGCCAGGGAGCTTCCCACATGGCACAGCAGACCTCTCCTGCCTCACCCACTGCTCCCCTCAGCAATCAATCTGCCTGTTCTGCTCCCTATTCTGTCTCTGGTGAATCCTCTCACCCCCTGCACCTCTGCCCTACACCCCCGTTCTTGTATGTATAAATAAATGAATCTTTAAAAACAAAATAAGTATTCAATGAAATTGAATAAATGAATGGATACATGTGTCATTCATTCTGTGTATCTTCGTTCAAGAGGCAGAATTATGTACACCCCAAACAAGGGATATATTGAGTAAGAGGAAAACGTGAGGTTCAAAAAACAGGGATCACATATAAGAGAGGATCGAAGGACATATGCAGCATGATGGAAAACTGCAGGCCAGGGGGTGCCTGCTACCGACAGGCTGGAGACTGACCCATGTAGAGTGCAGCCGCTGGAAGGCTCCAGAGACGCCTCAAGATGAGAAACTGACTCAGTAACGAATATGGTTGAACATACTGAGAGGAAACTTATGCACCCAAGGAAGCATTTGAGATTGAATTATTGATAATAACAGGGGAAAATAAACAAGCAAGACAATTATTAACTCCAGGGAGTAATATGTTAGAAGAGGGAAAGCAGGCAAAGTACACCACGTGGCTTATAATAGTCAAAACAAAGTAAACACAAAATATCAGTGCGAATGTCAGCTGGGGACCAGAGAAAGAGGACCAAGTTCTCACTGTCCATAGGAGAACTTGAGAAATTATGGCTCAATCAGAAAACTCAAGAAGTGGTAACAGAGCAAATGTGTTTAGTGATAAGAAGCTAAGTACCAAAGACTCAACAAAGAAACTAAAGATTGTTTCTGGAAAGAGGGGAAAAGGGGGTGGGAGGGGAGTCAAGAGGAGGATTTCAGTTTTTCATAACAAATCTGGAGGAATAGCTGATTCTCTATGTATATGAAATGTTGGTAAAAATAAAAGTTAAATTAAACATAGACACAGCCCGTAACAAAGCCCATCTGCAGGTATAGGCCTATAGAGGGGAACCAAGTGCCTCCGGTGGGAGGGGTGTGTAGGCGTGGGAGGAGGGCAAAGGACACTCATGTTTTGTTCCATTTACTTCTGTGTTGGTTTTGTCTTCACGGAAAGGCACTCAGGTTTATTGGTGAAATCAGACAAAGGCAACAAGCAGGGAGGGAAGGAGGCCATTGTGAAGGAGTATCGGGTGAACAGTTAATCTGGGGCAGCCCCTATCTGTGAAGTGAAATAGGAGACAGAGAAGGGGAAAGAAACAAGAGGTTCTGTTTAGGTAAGACGATGCGGGTTGGAATCTTCCAGAGACTAGAGCCAAGGAGACAGCTTCCAACCCTGGACAAAGCATGTGAAATTTCTGGGTCTTCCCGAAGAGTGTTTGCACAGAGAATCTGGTCTCCAGGCCTGATCTTTGATGGAACCAAGCCCTTATAGCTGAATGAACAGCAAAGTCACAGTGAAAAGGCAGTGCCCCCACCCATGCCAGACCCAGAATTTAGATTGGCATCAGTCTGCGAGTTGTGTGTTGTGTTTTGTTGTTTTTTTTTTAAGCAAAGGAAGTGCCTTCCCAGGAACGGGTTTGATGAAGCATGCCTGGTGCCCTCTGGCCAGCCTCACAGATGGGTCATGCTGGCAGCGGCCACCCAGCACTGCCCTTGAGTGTTCTCAGTCCGCTCAGCCCTGGCCTGCTCCCCGGCCAGACGCCCTCGGGAGCTGTAATGTCGCGGGCCATTACAGCAGAGTATTGTCTCCGCTGCAGGGGCAGCTGGCTTGCCCCCCGAGAGCTGGGCTCCGACAGATGTTTCACCTCCCTCCCCACCATCACCAGTGAGCCAGGGGAGTGAGCGTGTCTCCTGCTGGACAGATCCAGGCTGGCCAGACAGGTGCCTGGGAGGCAAGGCAAGATGTACCTAGAGGAGTACAAGATGTACCTAGAGGAGGCAAGATGTACCTAGAGGAGTACATCTTGTGTAGTGGTAGATTAGAGAAGAAAACATTTTGTGGGTTTTGCTTGATTTCTACTTTGGGTGGGCATCTGAAGAAGAACAGGGACTATCAACTCACAACAAACTGTTTTCTATCTATACATTAAGCCTTTCTCATTCACAGACTCAATCAACACTAAGCGCGAAAGAGGATAATAATTTGTGGACGACTTAGCTCTGTGCCACACTCCCGGCTAACCCTTCATCTCTGTGACCTCAGTCACACACTCATGAACTGGCAGCTGTGACCATCTTCATCTCAGAGATGAGACAATGACGTCTGGGTTAAACAATTCGCCCAAGATGACAAAAAGTCTGAGCACCAGTGTTGAGTCATCTATCCTGAACTTTTGGATCTTACACACTGCTGCCTCCCATAAAATTAGTTGTTTTTGTGCTAGACACTCTGTATTAGTCAAAAAAGCTTGCATTTCCTTTAGGGTGCGGTCTTTCCAAACCATCTGGGGTTGGAGATCGTGGCGCTAAGCATGCACAGCTGGGGAAGGAAGGAGCTGGTTTGGTGAAAACCCGGGCCCTCTGGACTCAAGGTGAAGGATGAATGCAGACCGTGTCACTGGTGGAATTGCAAAACCATTAACAGCAGGCTTATGTGTCACTGGTCTAGAGGCCCTGCCGGAATGAGCGCACAACCCCCGCAGCTGAGCAAGGGAAGGCAGGCAGATGCAACGGAGAGGATGGATTGAAATGGTGGGAGGAGTAGCAGAAGGTTGGTCAGAGAAGGTTACTAAGAGCTGCTGAAGACTTTTGAGGAGAGCAGTCATGATTAAAAAAAAAAAATTGTATAGCAATTATGTCCATATAGCATTTGTATGCAAAATGGTCAGAATCCAGGCAAGAAGGGAATTAAAAAAGTAGTTCAAATGGTCATGAAACTATTCTAAACCTTATAGGCCTCGTGGCTATGAAAATAATGGAAATGACATTTCAAATGATCAAAACAGCCTTGCACAGGAAAGAGAATCCCAGCTCCCACCACCTTCTAAGAGATGCCTTCTACGCCCTCTGAACGCCTCCCGCCTGCTTCCTTCTTCCTTCCTTCTGTCCTCCTCCAGGAGAATTCTCCGTCGACAGTGACCAAGGTGGGGGCAGGAGGCCAAGGATGATTTCTTTTCCACGAGGGCTGCTTTGCAATTGCCCAGGACAGCAATACATATGCAGCTCTGTGTAGAGAGGAGTCTGCATTGAATCTGTTAGAAAGGAAACTCCAAAAACCTCTGTCGGAAATGACAGCTCTTGACAAGATGAAAGGAGGTGTCTCGCTCAGATCTTCACTTAAAACAATCTGGAGTTCCATTAGTATTCATCGAAGGGATGCAGCAGGGGGCAAGTACAAGCCCCGTGAATAAAATTAAAACTGGTATTGACTCTCAGTGCACATGGGAGGTGGGAGGGGGCTACTGAGCTGGCCAGGCATCCGGTCTTCATCCATAGTGGCCAAATGTGGTCATGGTAGGCATTGCAAGGACATTTTAATCTGGAGAGTTTCTGGTGTCAATAACTACCCCTTAAGCAACTCTGCCTTTAAGCCACTTGACGCCCATGTTCCGCCTCCCAGGAGTCAAGTCAGCCATAGGCCCTCCCTTCATTCCTCCTGTGACAATCATCTCGCATGGACCCCACCCTGTGTGGGCTCCATCAGGCCTCTGCCTCTTGGCTCCAGTCCATGCTGATTCTTATCCTGACCTTGGGGTCCCGTCACTGCTTGTTCCCACTAATTCTGATGCTCAGCCCTTCTTAAGTTTCTATGTCTCCCCCTCCCCCACCCCGCCAGTCCATTCTACTCTATTCCACAGAATACCTAGCCTGGGCTTCCACTGAGCCCCAAGCCCCATCTCCAACCTGCCCTGCTTTGCCTATCTTAAGTTGAGGCTTTATGCAAGAGGACAGCAGCCTAGGGCCCCTTTCCAAAAATCATCCCTTGCAAAACCCATCAGGCTAGACGTGATCACAACCCCGTGTCACAGTCTGAGGCCCAAATCTATAATTCCCACCTCAGAAGGGTCAGGAGCAGGAGGGAGAATCCCTAGGTGAAGTTATTCTAGCAAAAAGGGTCAAAAACCTGCCAGCTTTTCCTTGGCTCCCTTTTGTGGTTCCTACAGGGTTAGGGTGACCCAGCTGATCAGTCCCCAGCACTTATTTGCAAGGCCATGTTAGCCCCTAATTGTGTTTGCAGTTGCAGCTACAGGCTCCAGAAGGTCGCCTGTTCAGGAAAGCACCTCCGTCTGTTGCTGCTGCCCGTATGTTCCCCATTTCCTAGGCCCGCCTGAGCAGCTGTCTCTAATGAGCCGCGGACAAGATTTCTGCTCCGGAGAGCCTGCCCCGAGCAGGGCATTCCCCCAGCGTCCACCAACACAGGCCACATGCTGCAAGTGCAGGCAGTGGGCGGAAGCAAGCTGGCCCCGCGGCAGGGGTGCTGCGCCCCCGCAAGGGCCCCAGCAGCTGCCTCCGCAGTGATCAGGCCCCTTGTCCAGCCGCTCTTCACACATATCTCCAGGTTCATGGTGTGCGGAATGATAAAAGTTGCTCTCTTAAGTAACATTCAAGCACTCCAGACAACGCCGTTACAGGCCCACTTGCTCTCCTAAGCCCGCACTCCCCTGCACACTGCTTTACTCCCCTGCCCTGCGCTGTCCCCGCTCTTGTTGCAGGACTCCCCTTCTCATCTTTGTCTCTTGAAGGTTCTGAGTCTGAGCAAAGAAACTGGTTAGACTTGACCATGGCTCTTGGTTGCACTGAGGCTAGAGGCCAAAGCCCTTCGTGATGAAATGATAGGGACCCTCCTCTGATTAAGACCTGAGAACCCAGGCCCCAAAGTAGAGGGAATGGGACTCTGGCGCTCTGTACAGCTACTGTCTGCACCCAATTATTCTCACCGTGAATCTCTCTAAACTGTAGCCTTGGCATGCAAAGGATGAGGTTGGAGCTGGTTTGCAAGGAGGAACTCTTTCCCAATTGTCTTGTGGTTAATTTCAAATGCCCCCTGTCCTTGCAAGATAATTCAGATCTGGTCTGGTGCCTCTCTTTACTAACTAAGCTGCATTTAACCAGGTCGCTGCTATATTCCATCACCTTCCAGAAGTTACTACCAGAAATCACAGCTGGAAACGCTGGGTGATGGCGAATCTGGTGACATCCAACCAGCCGTGATGTTCAGGAGGATGTCTGTGTCTCCACATGTCTGTCTACACAAAAGGGGACTCAGGATCTAATTAAAATCTCACGGCTACCAGAGCACTTTCCTGCACAACTGACATTGAATGGCTGTCTCCTCTAAAGACAGAAGTGCTTTTATAATGACTGTTGCCCCGTACGCAGACTCCTATTTGTGCCTATGCCCCTGCCAGGTATTAAGAACCCACCTGATCTGAGGACAACCCCATGAAACAGGGTATGTTGCCATCACCCTGTTTTTTAGAGACGGAAACTGGCAGAGAGGTCGTGGAACTAACTGCACCAGCCAGTTGTGGTTGCTGCATTGGAAGCCTGGAAGTCTGGCTTCACATCCCTCATCTCGTAAGTACCCGGATGAAATTTTCTCTATAATCACTGGCGTTGGTTCAATTATTTTTTGTTGCTGAGGCTTCATGGTAAGCCTTTTTGCTGCCTGTGCTGCTTCTTTAAACGAAGATCATCAGATCCTCAAGGCCAAGATTGTGTTGGATAGATACATCTTTGTATTTCTCCCAACATTAGCATAGTGTCTTGCATACATAATTGCTTAATAAATGATGACCGATTAACATGCTGAACAAAAACATAAGACATTAATCGAACCAATTTCAGTCTTTCCTATAACTTATTTCACCTCCAAAGAATCCCTCCAAGAATACACTTTACTCCCCCAGGAGAAGTTATTTTAAAAACTAAATAACCAAGTACTTAAGAAAATTCCTCCCTCCTGATGAACCAATGCTCATGCTGTTTGCCTTTTTATTTTGGCTGCCAAAAAACCCATGGCTCTGTTTTCCCTTTAGAAGTCCTGTTACACTTAGTCTAAACATTCCGGTGCAATTATACCCCCCTGTACTACTTGACCTTCAATATGTTATTCTTCTATCATTACATGAACAGCCTCATGAATATTTTATCTGTCTTTTATTGTAAGTAGTCTTGCTTACTTTTCAGGGGTCTGATAGCAGTCTGCAGGAGGTGTGCCTCAGTTTCCTCAACTATAAAATGGGGGTAACAGTAGTCCCTTGCCACAGGGTAGTTGTGAGGAGCAAGAGAATGGAAGCATGAACATCACCTAAAACAGGACCTGGCAAATAAGAGACACACAGGCTAAGGCTAAGGAAGATGGAGAGAGGGCAGAGAGACCCCAGAATGTTACCCCAAGTGTCCACAGAACACATACAGATGCTGTTAAAATTGCCTGTATCTCAAGGCCAAGCTGTTCTCCCAACTCCAATCTTATAAATGCAACCATTTACTGCTCCTCTCCAGTTTGTCGCTAATATCCACCCTAGCCCTGTCCAAATCTGAGCTCCGTACATTGCCAACCCAAATTTCTCTTCTAAAATCCCTCCTCATTTCAGGGAATGGCAACTCCACTCATCCAGTTACTCAAGCCAGAAAAGTTAATTCATCTTTCATTCCCCTTCTCTCATATCCCACATTCCATCCATCAGGAAGTCCTTTGGCTTGACCTTCAAAACAGACCTGGAAGCCAGCCACTTCTCCCCACCTTCCTATCCCCATCGCCCATTTCAAAGACACCTGCATATGCAACGGCTTCCCCTCAGGCTCAGTCTTCCCCTCTGGCTCAGTCTGCTTATCCTACTTCCAGGCAGCACCAGGAGTGATCCTGTGAAATTGAAACTCACCTCATTTCACTCATAAAAGCCAGAGCCTGCACATGCGCCGAAAGGCCCTAAATAACCTGCCCCACAGCCCCGCCCCCGTGCCACACTCCTTCCCTGCCACTCACCGTGCTGCCTTTCTGGAGAGGGAGAGAGAGAGTCATGTACTCCTGTCAGGCCCTTTCACTTCCCTCTTCTCCAGATGTCTCAAAGGTCTCCCTCACCTAGATCTCAAATGTCACCTCCTCATAAGCTCTTCCCTGACCACCCAATCTAAAATTGCAAACTCCTCCCCACCTCTCCAGCCCCCACACACCCCCCAGCCTTTTCCAGGCTTGGTTTTCTCTGCGTGGCACTTAGCACCATGTAGCATCCTACGGAAAAGCTCACAGACAGGAGCATGGACACCATGACAGAGGACCTGAGCTGAGTCCCTTCTCTGCCCCCAGTTAGCTGTGTGGTCCTGTGCAAAGCACTGAGCCTGTCTGTACTGTTTCCTTACCTTGAAAGCTGGATTGTTCCTGTACACTGCTGGTGGGACTGTGGACGGACCCAGCCCCTATGGAAAACAGTTTGGAGGTTTCTTAAAAAAACAGATCTACAAAACGAGGCAGCAATCCCCTTCCTAGGTGCATCTACCTGAAGAATCCAAAGACACAGATTCAAAAGGTCACATGCACACTTGTGCTCATTACAACACTGTTCACAATAATCAAGTTATGAAAACAACCTAAGTGTTCAACAACAGAAGAGTGGATCAAGAAGATGTGGTACACACACACACACACACACACACACACACACACACACAATGGATTACTACTCAGCTTATATATTTTTAAAGATTTATTTATTTATGCATATAAGAACTGGGGTGTGGGTGCATGGGGTGAGAGGATTCCCCAGAGACAGAGTGGGGAGCAGAACAGGCAGATCTACGGAAATACGCTGCTGAGGGGAGCAGCAGGCGAGGCAGGAGAGGTCTGCTGCACCATGTGGAAGGCTCCCTGGCCAGGAATCTAACTCGTGCTGCGGTGCCTGGGAATAGCTTCATAGTGCTGAGACTTTAACCCCTGCGCCATGAGGGAGGCCTGCTATCACTCAGCTTTTAGAAAAAAGGTGAACTCTTACCATTTGAGACACCTTGGATGGAATGGGGCCGGGGTGGGGGGGCAGTATGGTAAGCAAAGTACTTCAGAGAAGAAAGAAAAAAGAAAAATATCAGATGATTTCACTCATGTGGAACACAGAAAAACAAAGCAATGCAACTAAACAAAGGGCAAAACTAAACCAAAATAAATCCTTGAAATCTGACTTCAGAATTGAGGCTACCTGAGGGGGAGGGGGAGTGGGGGACAAATGGGGAGGGGCAAGTGGACTCTGGTAGAGGATGACGGGTGCTTTGGGGGTGGGGGTGGCATAAAGGTGTAAACCTACACCCCTAAATCACATGCAGTGCTATCAACCGATGTTACCTCAATAAACATAATAAAATAACATGAGGTTGCTGTGTGAATTGCGTGAGTTAACAGATAGCACCTAGACAATGCCCGGCATAAAGCAAGCCCTCTCTAAGTCTTAACTGCTACTTACTGATTATGAACCGTTTCTCTCACTAGAATGTCAGTTTCCCTATAAAAGAAGGTTGTGTGTGTGTTGTTCACTGTTCCATCACCGGTATGCGGTAAAGTGCCTGGCTCATCTAAGGTGCTCAATAAATGTTTGTCAAATAAATGAGGTCAGGCTCTGGGAGGAATGTCACGTACACAATTAGCATTTGTTTTTTTGTTTTCTGTTTTTTAAGAAATGCCATTTGGAGCTTTCAAAGTGAGGCAGCAGAATACAGTCAATGACAACAATGCAAAGAAAAATTGAGGTCTGATTTTTAGCTTCTCTAACATCTACACCAAGTAGAAGAATCAACATATGAGGGCAAGAAATGGCCGGCAAGGGTGGGCACAATTCAAGCCAACATGTTAGCAGGAACACCGGGAGGGGACCACTGAAAAAGTGGGGGTGAGTTGTGGTGTTGAAGCCCCAGAGAGAACAGACTGAGGCCCAGGGAGAACCACTGGATTTGGTGAGAAGAGCACTGGCTTCTTTCAAAGAGTAAATCTTAGAAACTAGGGAGGAAGGAAACCACGACTGAAATAAGTCAGGAAGAAATGGCAAATTAGGAAGAGGAAGCAACAAACTATTGACTGCTCTTGACATTAACAGGTGAAAGCAAATGGAAACATACGGGAAAGGAAAGCTGTCAAAATAGAACTCTTTTCATTTCACACCTAGTAAAAGCCCAGCTCCAAACTGTGACTTTTCACATGAAGCCTTATTTTCAAATGAAGCATTGTTATAACCTACAAGTTATTTATATATAGTACATTATTGATGGCTTCTGATGCACTCTATTTTGCTGTAGAAGATCTGTCTCCCCCTTCCTCTCTTTACGAGGGTTTTGGTTTTTTAAAGTAGGTACGTGTGTGTGTATAACTGGTTCCCAAACAAGATTAGAGAGAAACCTTCATAAACTCTCATTTCCTTTTCCCTCATAGAAATCAAAATCTCTTTGTGGACTGAATCCATTAATAAATGAATATATTCAGATGGGAAAAAAAGTGTGTTCTAAATTAGGGACTCTAGAGAATACCCAACCTCCACCTATGCTACTCAGGAGCTGATTTTCTAAATTCTGTAGCTTCAGTTCATCTTTTTTGTTCTGTCCTGTTACAGTAGTTGCAACAGGGTTAAGAAGCAAATGCATCCCAGCCAACTAGCACCAGGGGGCCGTGAGACACAGCAGGGCGTTTGGGCTACCTTTTATAGGCTGCAGAGGAATGGGAGCATGGAGAAGCCCAGTGGTGCAATGATGGCTCTGGCCAGCATGGAGGCCAGAGCAGTGTGCCAGAGTGCCAGCTCCCCAGAATTGTGCTCTGGAGTTAAATCCATAACACTCACGACCAGGTTGTAAATTTCAGGCCATAGTTCATTAACTCCACCAGTTCCAAACGATACCCCCTGCATGCCCAGTCAATGCAGCCGAGAGTTTTCCCGGCGTGTGATGATCCATCAACAATTGGAATCCAATATCTTTTGCTTCATTAATAGAGTCACACGGGCCCCTCCCACGGAGCAGGGAAAGGCTCCTGCCTACCTGCCCACTTGGCTGGGCTGCATTTTGAGGCTCCAGCTCCGGGCAGATTCCTGATGTGCCTTGTCCTGACCTGTTCAAGCCCAGGATCTCCAGTTTGACCAAAGTTAGCACCAAATGTCTTCCACGGATCCGGCTTAGCACTAAGCACTGAGATCATTTCAGTGCTGATTCAAGGCTGCACATATCTTAGTTCTCCACAGTTGTAGAATCTATATGACCTCCTAAAACTCATACCTGTGGCCCAGTTTACATTCACCTCTAGGCTGTGGTTTTCTACAGCCTAGATATAGTCACTGTTTACTTAACTGGTCCCTTGAAAGTCATATCACCTATATATGTTTTTTTTTTGGGGGGGGGCAGTAGAAAACAAGAAGTTTCTATTTTATTACTTTCAAACACATCATAAATGTTTGATTTTATTTTCAAAATGGTCAGTTACTATAGAGACATTGGTGATTTTTATATTTATTTTGTATATCACAACGTTGTTGAATTCACTTATTCTAGTGAGGTTTTATTTTCATATTTTTCTCACCAACATCCCTGATACCTCTTGAGCCCTTTCTACTTCTGCCTTCTTAACCTCTGAACCCTCACTTCACTTACTAGTGCCCACTAGTTTTTTTAAGTACTCTGCATTGTCCAATTGCCCCCTATATTCATGTCCACTATTGTTTTCACCACCCTTAATTTACTACACATAATTCCCTTCAACGCCTTGACCGTGCCATAAATGGGAGCATTACCTGCTTCTTTATGGCTGAGTATTCCATAGTGTGGATGGACCACGTCTTCTTGACCCAGTCATCTATCAGTGAGTGCTTAGGTGGTTTCCTCCCTCACACATGTTGATCTCACAACTGTCAACCCCCAGAATGGGACTGAGAACATCACACCCCAGGTGACCCCACAAACCACAGCCAGGCACGGATCCTGAGCTGAAGAACAACCCAGAACACCAAGAACATGGCGAGCAGCGGTGTGAGCACATCTGTGCTCAGGGGACAGTGGTCATTGTCCAAACAGGAAAGCAAAATTGAGCACAAAGTCTAAGGATGACCTTGGACTTGCAAACAAGGCAAAACCAAAGCCAAGGAGCCAACCCATCCAAGGAAGCCAAGGGTAGGAGCAGCGTGGGGCATGGGGCTGCAGCGGTGTGCTATAAACACACACAGGGCAGGGAGCTGGCCTGGCTGAGGGGTCTGGGCTCGGCGGCACACAAAATCCTAAGGCTGCCCCTTCCCTCACCTGAACCCCCTTCTTCCACGGGCTGACAGCCCTGGAAATAATCAGAGTCTGTAAAACAAAGAGGAGGGCACCAAGCCACGGTTTTCCAATCCTTTGTGAAATTCAAATGAGGTCTTTTCCTTAGCAACCCTCCCCCACTGGGAATTCATTTTTCTTCAGCTCCCAAGTCTCTTGCCTTCTAAGCCACTGAAACGACATATATTGTGGACCCCATAAACCTCCATTGCCCATAAGCAGTAGTAACATTTTCTGCCTCCTGTTAATAAATTGTTCCTCTCTTTGCACAGCAGAGAAAAGATGAAGACGAAATTGGGGGGAATTATTTCCCAAGTATTGTTTCTCTAACAATAGCAATCCCTGCTCCTGAGAACTCTATTTTGCTTAATATGTTCTTTCTGCAAAGTGGTAAAATGTGACAGTGTAATAACCCAAAAAGCAGCGTGAAGGGCCTGATTCCCCAAAGTGTCCACTGAGAAAACATACAAGTGTTTCCATCAAGAAGGAATTGTGTGTATTGAGAGAAGGTAAGTGCACAAAATAAGGGTCTGCGATAAAGTGGGGTCCAAGCGTCAAGGATTAAATGTTTGGATTCTTTGCTTCACAATAGAAGCATTTGCAGGAAGAATGGGTCTCCATTTCTTCCCTTAATAGGGATATCACACACATACAAAGAGTGCATGTCTTCTTTAGGATAAAAGGAAAATTGGCTGGTTTAAACATAAAAAAAGCACCTGGCCAACAAAAACAGCAATACTGTGAATCAAAATCAGAATAGATTTCAAAGACAGTGGAC
The DNA here is from genome assembly GCA_004024925.1 of Scalopus aquaticus. Classification (NCBI taxonomy): domain Eukaryota; kingdom Metazoa; phylum Chordata; class Mammalia; order Eulipotyphla; family Talpidae; genus Scalopus; species Scalopus aquaticus. The sequence goes on along the minus strand of PVIJ01018178.1, from coordinate 12,297 downwards.
CTGGGAAATAGGATCGGGGAAAACTTCCAGACCTCACGTGGCTAAACCTCTGAGAGTGTGGCCAAGTGCTGTTTCGGAGATGGATCCAAAGCGACCCTTGTAAGTCAGTTCAAATACCTACCAGACTCAGACTGGACAAAAGCACTAGCTTTGCAATTCTGCGTATTCTGGAAAATGCCTTCCTCCCTCAACTCCTTATGGGTCTCCCCCTTTTTTAGTGCCTAACTTCTCCCAGACATATCTTTGGACCACATCATGTCCTGGCATCCCTTTGCCAGGTGGGAGGATGCTTGTGAGAGAGATGGGGTGAGGTTAGAGGTGGGGGTGCACCCTAACATGGCTAGAGGCTGAAGCACCAAGAGAGAAAGGCACCAGTCTGGACAGACAGAAATCAAGACAGACACCAGCCTCTTCTCCTAAGGGGTGAAGACAGGGTCGAGGCAGACACAGAATGGGGTATAAGTCCAGGTTGGGGCAAGACATTCAGGGAGACTCTGTGTCAAGCAGGCAGCAAACTGCAGTCAGCATGCTGGGTGCCGCACACAGGCGGCCTTCAGAGCCACCTCTTCACCTGCTCCTTGACTTTGGATTTGGTCGTGTGATTTGTACTAGCCAGTGGGGCTTCCAAAGCACCTAGACCTGCTTTCTGTACTAGGCCAATGTCCTGAAGACCTAGGCCGGATAGTCTGTTAGTCGCAAGAGGGATGTGAGGGGAACATGGAGGAAGGCTAACTGGCCCCACCGAACCCTGCGCAGATCACCAAGCCCCAGTCTACTCCAGACGTTCGAGGGAGCCTCAGAAAACCAGCATAAGTATAAGAGGCTCTGCGACTCCTGGTTCCAGCAGAGCGACCCTGCACCCACCTCCACACCCAGCTCATGCTGACCTCGGCACAGGTCAGCTTTCAAGCATGGACTTTGAGAGCCACACCAGTTTTGAAAACACACCAATTGGGTTTGAACCCATGCTAGCATCAACTGGATTTTGAAACCAGCGCCAGTTTTGAAAACATGCCAACCAGTTTGAAACCCACACTGCTGTTGGGAGCAAGGGGAGGGGCAAAGGGACCCTGAAAACCATAAAAATCAGACAGCAGATGGATTCGGACACTCTCTCCTGGGAAGACCTTCTATTCACATCTCTGACTCATGCTTCAGAGTGTCAGTTACAGCTTCAGCCTCCACTATAACCAGAACCACATGACAGACGCTACTGGCTTGTGCCCAGCACCTGTAAGAGGTGCTTCCAGCTGCTGTTACCTGAGGCACTGCCCTGTCAGACCTCCAGGTCACTGCTACTGCACCACCTGTGATCACCTCCACTGCAGCCGTGAGTTGGGTCCTGATCCACCGCTTATCAGTGTGCCACCAGCTCTAGGCTCTTATAAGACAGACAACGTCACCCTTCAAAAGCAGCTTTTGGTTTGGACTACTGGATACTGTGGATGCTATCTGGGATAGGACAGAGGGCCGCTGGTGGCCTTTGAAACTCTCCTTCTTTTTCTCTCTCAATATCCCTCTTATAAATAAACACTGTTGTTGTCTGTGTTTGGGTACACATGGGTGAGGACCCCCTAACCATGACATTCTTCAGTTTTGCAGAGTTTTAGAACCACCCAGCTAGACTCAGCCACCCCTCCACTGACCATTGACTCACGAGACTATAGAACTGCATTTTCATGCCATTCTGGGGGATGTTCTGTAACCCAGCATTTTGTGACAATAGCTAAGTGGTACATGTCCAGCCAAGAAGAGTCGCAGCTGAACTCTGTCCTGTCTTTGGTTCTACCTGACTTTGAGTTGTGCCACCTGAAAGGACTATTTTCTAATTCACACAAAGTCGCCTATGCATTAGTGCAATCCCTTTAAAAATCAGTGCTGTTGGTTCCATCTTTCTCCCCCATGCTCCCCGCCCGCAAGCCTAAAAGTTTCCAGTGAGCCTCAAATCCAAGCTCTGACTTGCAGCCTCACTCTTGCTAACACTCTGGACTCTCCTATAGTCTTGTCCTTTGAAAGCTCTTTCCATGCCGATCTCCTGCCCTGGTCAACCGCACCCTTCACTTTCTCTTCCTTCCTCCACACGATCAGTGGCAAGGTCTCATCAAGAATCAAGGTGAGTCCTCTGACCAGCCCTGGCCACAGCTCAGCAGAACTGTCACGGGGCTGAGCAGGGGCTGCCCCTACCCCAGCTGCCTCCCTGCTGCCTCCAGGGCTTCCTTCACCCAGGGCAGGGCTCAGCCACGTTCTGCAAGCAAAAAAGGGGCAAGGCTACAGGGTAGGTTCAACGCTGCACAGTCCCTCTTAGCAACCGGTAGGAGAGCCAGGCCTGCTCTGCAGAACACAGAGCAGAAAGAGGTTTGCGTCACCACGGAGCTGCTGATTAAGGGCTGTCAGTGTTCTGGGAGAAGTTTACTTTTAGCTGAGGGTCTCAAGGGAGGTTTCAAGGAAGAGGTGACTTTGAACCAGATCTTGAAGGATGGGAAGGCTTCGCAGATGCAGCGAAAGGGAGGGAGGGGAGGCGAAGCCCTTCAGGCAGAGGAAGCAGCAGGAAAGCAGGCAGGAACCTTCCTCAAAGTTAGGAAATCACCTCAGAACTGCTGAGAGAGACTTGGCATGGCTCCACAAGCAGCGCGGGCACATGGGGATAGGGGATCTCCTTCCGAAAACCTCATTTGTCAACACCCTGGGCTCAGAGGAGAAAAACAGAAGCCAGAGCCTCGTTAGCTTTGAACGGCCACCATCCCCTGCATCCGAGTGGGGGCTGCGACAGAGACGCGGCCTGTGTAAATAGCGCCGGATGGGATTGCAGCTAATAGGGTTATTAATACCTGTCACATCCCAGGATGGCAGAATAATGTGGAGGTTTTCTACTATAGATTAAAACCAACCAACAGGGAATTTCCCGGGTCTGGCAGGCACAGCTTTCTCTTCAGACGTCTTTTCCTCCAGCCCTGCAGACAGGGGTAAGTAATTGTCCTGGGGAAGGATTGTCACCATAGCAAATGCAAAAGCAGGAACAACCCTGCCTCACTTCGCCTCAGGCAAGAACATGGGTGTTTGAAATTCACAGACTGGACCGAGCCTCCCTCCTCCCACCCTCCTCCCACGCTCTGACCACTTTCCTGGCCCAGGCCATCACCGCTAGAAAAGCCACCTTTATTTGGGTGTCCCAGCCTCCGCTCCCAGGGAGAAACAGAACCAGACAGGAGCTGCAGGGAAGGGGTTTCAATGGAGGGAGGGTCTGGCTATTCTGGACTCTGGAGCTGGGGCTCAGGCAGGGCAGGTCCAGGGGGGAAAGTCAATGACAGTCTTCTCTGGTGCCAAAGCCAGTGACAGCGGTGTGGCCTCTCCCTTCCCTTTCATGGAAGTGCCCAGCACCCTGAAGACGGACAGCCAGGAGCCAACAGGTCAAGGGGGCAAAGGCTGCTAGAGGCTTCTCCTTAAATAAGACAAGTCAGCTGCACTGGAAGAATTCCGCAGGAAAAGGCACCAGGTGAGGGAGCAGACCCTGTAACAGGGTGGTCCCCAGGAAAAGGGGAGGTTCCGGGCTCCCTGCCCCACACAAGGGAGGGTGGAGCCGAGCAGGGAGAAGAAGCTGGAGAGGGGCTGAGGGAAAGAGGAGGAAGGATGGGGAGCCAGGAGGAGGCGTGCAGGCGGCCCGCAGAGCGGAGAGCGGTGAAGCAGCTGCACTTGCTTCTTGGTCTTAGACTGGTTGAAACAGGTGTTCACAATGGCAGCTTTTATCTTGATTTTGCTCTTTCTGTCCCAGATGTGCTGGGCCCCTTCTTCCCCTTTCTTCTGGGGCCCCACCAGAAGGTGCTTTAGACTTGTGGCAGGCTTTTGGGCCACGCTGTTTGGCTGGGTGTTTACCCATGGTGGGTGGGTTACTCTGGGAGCTTGATTTGGAACCTTTATTCTTTGTCTTTTCTTTATTGCATGCTAATTGGATTAAAGCTCCTTTCCATTAAAGGCCTTACACCTAGATTATGTTTTGTCTTGATGTGGCAGATGACAGAATCCATGCAGAACAGGCAGGTTTGGGGGTCCTGGGGTGCCCCTCACCCTGCCCTGTAACAGGAGAGACCGCTCACAGCTTTGCCCTGCCTCCCTTGCCAGGTCGATGTCACTCCTCTCCTCACAGAGAAAGCTCTGCTTGCTTGTGGAAGGTGACGAATGCCTGAGTAGGGCAGACCAAGGGCTACCCCAGGAGCCCCAAACCTGCATGCCCTACATGGGTTCTGCCATCTGCCACGTAAAAACAAAGCAAACTCTTACTGTGAAAGAACTGGAACAGTGTGCACAGAGAAAGAGGAAAGGATAAGTTTCCTAATAAAACACCCAATGTTACCCAGTCCCTGCGGGTAAATGCCCAGCCAAACAGGGCTGGCCCAAAGCAGGGCTGCTGAGGCCAGAAAGCTGCCGCAAGTCTCAGGCGCCTTCTGCTGGGGAACCACAGGGAAGGGGCAGAAGGGGCCCCTGGGACAAAAGGAGCAAAGTCAAAGCACAAATCAAGTTGGCTGCCACTGTCAGCCGCCCCATGAGTCTGTCCCCCACGTCTCTTCCCAGTATCTCTACACGTCTCAACTCCATGTCTCCTTCGATGGCCCCGAGTCCCTGGTGAAAGCCCAAAGCCAAGAAGAAACCAGGCCTTCTTCACGTGTCTCTGCTCCATGTGCCTGCTCCAAGTCTCCTCCAAAAATTCTTGTCCTACTCGTCTGCTTTTCTTCCCCACTCAGCTCTAGCCACCCCACCCCAGCCCCCAAGGGGTAGGGAACATGGAACCTCCCCTTCCTATGGAGATCACACTGTTCCAGGGCCAGGGACACACACAGCTCCCTCCAAGCTCTCTGTGGGTGTCTGTCCTGCAGGCTTCACCTGTCAAGGATCCAGCTGAGTCCTGGGTGAATCAAACACCAATGACACTCGGGACTCACTCTGCTTGGATGGGACATGTGCCAATCACACTGGCTCTACCCTCCGGAAGAGCCCGCTTCTCTGCAGAAGACCCTGCCCTGTGATATAGCAAGGTCTGAGGTTCCTTTTGAAGGGGGAGCCTTTTGGGGAGCCTACCTTCTTTCCCTGTCACATACACAGCTACGACAGGGAACAGAATTCTTTCCTTTCTACTATTATAGACTGGATTATGCCCCCCTCAATTCTCAGCCCCAATACAACTGTCTTTAGAGATAGAGTCTTTAAGGAGGAAATTAAGGTAGAAGAGGTTACGAGGGTGAAGCCCTAATCCAGTAAGAGTAAAAGAAGTCAGAGGAAAGACCCTATGAGGCCAGAGCAAGAAGGCAGCTGTTTGCAAGACAGAGGACCAAGCCCCAGGAACCAACCCTGATGGGACCTTGACCTTGGACTTCCAGTGAGTAGTTCAGTAAGAAAAGTAATTTCTGTTGCTCAAGCCACAGAATAGTCACAGTCTATGTATTCTCCACGGCAGCGCCATCTAATACACCTGCACTGCCCTTTCTGACCCTGTATACCCTGGTATCTCAGAGAAGAGGGTGAGTCGTTCTGATTCTAGAAACCACCACATATTAGTGTGGAGGGAAGAAATACCACACACTGGACTTGGGGTCAGTGTCGCCCAGTGGTTAAGGCCCCTTGCTTTGAACTGACGAGTTGAGCCCATGGGAAGGTTCTTTTTCCTCTCCGTGTCCAGGGCTTCCCCCACTGACCATCATTCCATTATCATAGAATTGGAGTAAAAATAAAATTAAATACAGCGCAGAGTGGGCCCTCAGTAAAATGGATTCTTTCACACTTATCATTTTATAGTCCTCACCACTGATAAACAGCATGACCCTGGACCTGGCTTCTCCACTGTTCTTCTAATATGGAAGATGATGTGTCCCATCTTCCAAGTATGGCAAGTCTTTGAAAAGCACATCTCCATCCAAGTGCCGCCTGGCAGCCTGCCCCAGACCCTGGCTGGTCTCTGTGGTGGGCTTGCAGGTAAGGTCAGGTGGAGGCCTGACGGCTCTGCTTCCACAGCCACCTGCACACACAGAAGCCCCCCTGCCCAGCGAGCCTGCGCTGCCCAGCCTCCAGCAGTGCCAGCACAGTGGAAGGGCCAGCAAGAAGGTTCTTTGAGCCAAGCTTACACCTTCCCATCACCGTCCCTGCTAGACCCCGGTTCCACACCAGCAGGGAAGGAGCGCCGTCACCTGTCCCCGCAATGGTGCGAGACAAAGAGGAGGGCAGGGGTGATGGTGAGCACAAAGGCAGCCCACAGATCAGCCACCAAGCACAAGCTGCCCTGCTGGGAACTGAGCGACAGGCCTGCTCTTGCCATAGCGTGGGGGTCCTTCCTCGCCCGCCTCTGGGGGAAGACAAAGCCCAGCACCTGGAAACCTTGAGAATAATCTTGGGGGATCACTGTGTGTGGCCCAGGCCTCTTCTCCTTTCCTGACATCCTTCTACCCATCCAAGGGCTAAGGTACCATCTCAGCCCCAAGTCCAATTGGGCAGGACTTCTCAGGCATTTACAGATGACTCATTGGACTGCAGAATGTTCCAGAAGCTAAAACCTTTGGGGTCTCAGTGCCGCAGTGACCTTGAAATAGGACTGAGATCTGGACCGACTTTGTCTTGAGCGCCCCCATCCCCAGACCCATTCCCTGCCCATCTACTAGAAACTCAGAGACCTGGGGCAGAGGACTGCAGGCTTGGATGGAGACAGAGAACATTCTGGAATGCATTCTCTGTGGCAGGGTCAGCTCCCCATAAAAATGAAAAAAGAAGAAACATGGTGAGAAGCACAATAAAATCAGCAGGTGACAGTGGTATTAATCCCAGGACTTCACACATGGAACAATTTAAAGAGCTGGTAAAGAACACGAGAAGTGTTATTTCTGAGTGGGGATGAAGCTCTCGATACTGCCAGGAGGAGCGAGGCCCCCACTCGCTGCCCTCCGCCCTCTCCGCTGTTTACAGTAAAACTTCATCACAAGATGCTATTAAGCTTGGCAGTTACTGTAAATGCTACTGTCGCCGCTGACTTCCACCGCCCCAGGAAATTTTATCCAAGACAGAGTGGCTTCAACAGAGACCCCCAAACTGCCACTTGTTTCTCTTCAGAAAGTAGCAGGTGCCCTAGAGAGAGATATTAGCCATTCCGGGGCTGGGGCATGTCAGCTCCCTCCCGCCACTCTGTGGGCTGGAAGGGAGATAATGAAGCCAGCAGGGCTGGTGGGATAGATTCCAGAACAAAATGAAAAGCAGTTTGGCCATTATGAGGAAGGCCAGAGAGTCTCGTCCCACCTCTTCTATCTGTCTTCCCAGCTCCCTTGATGGAGGGAGAGCAATAGCCTCTTCTGGGATCTATAAATAAAAAGCGGACACAGGGCCAGTGTGAATTATTTGGGGCAGGGCGGCAACAGGACCTGTACTTGCCTGAACAATGGTGACAAGACACAAGGACACACCTAAATTTGTCAGCTCCCGGCACCACTTTCCACTTCCCCAATGCAGATACAACCTCTGAATATAAGCCACTGAGGGACTTGTTTAAAATTCTCTGTGATTAATTCATGGCATTTATCTCGCTTTCATCTGATTTTGAGAAGGGAGAGAAGCTTTGGTGCCTCGCCCAACCTCCTGAAGCAAAGCCTGACTTCCTCTCCGCATCTGGGGTGACACCCTGGGCACTCACTCAACACCGCTTGAATGGATGGCGTGGCACGAAGGAACCAGATGTGCAAAGAGCAGTGGGTTTTTAACGAGAAGACCGGGGGTCAAATCTTGGCTCTGTGATTTGCCAGTGAAGTAACTTTGAAGCATAGATCCAATTTCCTCTTTTGCAATTTGAGGATAATAATACCTACATTATGAGGCCATTTGGCAGATTAAATGAAATAGAGATGTTCAAGTGCTTATCACTGTGTCTGACACATCAATAAATCTTGTTGAATCTGAATCTGAGGTATGAGACACTGACCTCCCCAAGCCCCGCAGAGAAATGCCCACACCTCTGAACTGGGCACAGCCAGCAACAGGGATTATCTGCTACAATCCAGGGGCAGCGGCCACCTCCTCCCAGCATCCCAGAGCCACTGCTTCCTATTTCCTTGCGCCCACTCCCCAGCTGGTGTATACTCAGGGAAAGCTAACGAATTTTAATATCATCCTAAGTCAAACATCATTATGAAAGTAAACCTGATGGAAAAAAAAAAGATCATAGAATGCATCCCAAGGCCAAATGTAAATGGTTTTTAGATTTTTCCATTATTTTAGGTTACCTCTGCCACAAGAGACTAGGAAGATAACCTAAATTCAGGCCGATCACCAACTACAAATCCCACTGCTGGATGGCTCGCCTCTTCCAGATTCTGAAGCAGAGAGCCTTAACCCGATCTTCACCCAATCTTCACCCAATCTTCACCCACTTGGGGTGACCACCCCAAGTGGATTAAATTTTTTGCTCCCTTATCTATCTCTAAAGTGGGTATAGCAGCACGCACAAATTTGTCTAAAGGGGTAATTCTGTAAGTTAAGTCTTAGCAGAATTCCTGGTATATAGGTGGGGTTCGGCAAATGCTATTCCCTTCCCCTCTCACCCAGAAATGTCCTCAAGTCAGTGGATAACTTAGATAACATTCCTTGCATATCTATGTCACCAAGTAAATACTAGCTTTGTCCCTCTGTTCATGCATGCAAAAATAATTCCCTGAGCCCCATGATGCACCAGCACTGTTCTCGGTACTGGGGATACAGGATGAAAAGACAAAGGCTGTTCTCTCAAAGCACTCATGGCCGGAGTAGGGGAAGAGACGATGCAGCACAAAACTGTACAAAACCAGAGAGGTGTGACACACAGAAGCGCATGGGTGTGGGGCCCTGAAGAGGGTACCACCTTTGACCATCTGCCTCTCCCGGCGCATGAATCCTGACTGTGGGAAATGGTGCCAGAGAGTGACAATAAAGGACTCTGTGGAGGCTGAAGATTAACAGGTCATAGAAATGTAGACAATAAGAATATGGCGTTTTCCCAAACCCCCTGAGCAGACCATTCGAGTAAATTGCTACTTCCCTCCGCCCCCTCTGCTCCTTCCCTAGTCCTTCAGAAGCAATAGGTGTTGCTGCCAACTCTTCTCTCTTCCTTTGCCCACTCCTGGGGTAAGCAGGAGGTGAAAAAAATCTCCAATATTATTTTGTGTGGGAAGGGGGAAAAAATGAACACTTAGTGCCAGCAACCTTGCTGGGCATTTTATGTGTTTGCTCATTTAATTCCCACAGCAGTTCAGTTCTATAGAACAGATAGGCATTGCTTTACCCATTCCACAGATATGGAAACTGAGAGTGTAAAATGCTCATTTCAAGTTAGGTACTAGGTTACAACGGGAAGCCTCGGTTGGCTGGTGCAGCTCGTCTGGCTGTGCAGGGCAGTCAGTGGCCAAAGGCACTCAGCTGAGAGCAGAAAGCCAACCTGCGTTTGCTCACCTGAATGAGCACCTGGCATGGGGCTACATGTGCCTGAGGGAAGGGACACCTGTTTCTAGTGACATACAGGCCCGGTCTGCTTGCTGCCAGCATCCTCTGGCTCTGCGTGATGGCGTCCATCGGGCTCCTTCAGACAAAGTGCCACATGGGCTAACGGCAGCCTCAGTGGGGACCCAAGCACCCCCCACAAACCCCTGCCATCCCAAAGTCCAGCAGCTTCAGTTTATGATGAGGACACTGGATGGCGGGCTGTCAGAATGCACTGCAGGTGAGAATTACCATCCCCACTCACACACCAGAAAACCAAGACTAGAAAAGGCTAACTGGAATGGTCTAAGAAATTAGGTATCATAACAGGGGTTGAACTCTGATATTCTTTGATCTGGAACACAATTCTCTCCATTATGTCAGGCTGCCTCAGGAGGAGAACTATTTGCCAGTCATAAAGCTAACTTGAAGCACAGCAAGGATTACAACCTGCTCTTCAGATTCCAAACTCAATGAACAATGATTACTGACTAGCTTGAGACAGTTCCAGCTGTCTGTTGGGACGTAACAAACCATCCCAAAGTGTAGTGACTCAAAAGCCTGCAATTCTGGCAGAGCTCAGCGGGCATGGCTGGTCTCTGGTCCATGTGACTTCAGCAGGGAGAGATTGATGAGGACTAGAAGGTTCCCACGCAAGATGGCTGTCACCTGGGAACGCATCCAGGGATCTGATTCCTCTCCCCAGGGACCACCAAACTGGAGTGGGTTGGGCTTCCTTAAAACATGGTGGTGGGTTACCAAGAACAAGTTCCAAATGCAAGGTTTCTTCCGACCTAGTCTTGAAAGTTCCAGAATGTCATTTCTTCTACATTTCACTGGTTACGAAAGTCATAGGAGAAGAGAAAAGAACTTGCAGCCATCTTTAATTCACCACTGGGACCTGGGTTCTAGAGAAAACTATCATTGACAGTTTCCAGAAATAGGCTTTTACCAGCGGTCACAGCATCAACCTGTCTTGCTCTACAAACAGTCCAGTGCCCAGGGGTTGGGGTTCAGGTGAAGATTGGACACACCTTCCTAGTGACCTAGAGTGACCTAGAGAGCGTGTGATGGCCGAGGAGAGCTGACTGATTCTGAGCCCAGGGCTTTCAGGCGCATCACAATCCTGGCTGCCCCTCACGAACAGAAAAAATCGCCCGCGCGAAATCAATCGGCACAGCATCTGGTCTGCGGGCACTGGCTGACTCCAGCCAGGCCCTCAGTCCCTCACTGTCACAAGTACTAAATTCCCCTGGACATGCATGCCAGAGAAAGCCAGGGTTGAAAACTACTAATAAATCCATCTGAACACTGTGCTCTCTTGGGGCTTATCAGTATTTCAGTTCTAGTCACAAAAATAACATACTGTAAAAGACTGATTAGTCATCGGATAATTGAGTTCTTAAATGTCAAAAACAATATCGTATGAATATTCAGCAGATCATGCTACTGAAACTTACCTGTTCCATCAACAATGACTAACATTTTTCCCCCATTGTTCTTTCCCAGAAATTATGTTAATATGACTTTTCAGAGGTGATGAATGTGGTTCTCTTTAAAACATATTGTCTTACAGGTTAATGCATAATGAGCTGGTTAGAGGAAAACTGCTTGGGAGTCGGACTGGATTTGCATCTTTCTGCATTAGCTTCACCATCCAGTTCAGAGAGAGGGGGCGTCAAAGTAGAATTCCTTCCAGCAACAGAGACTTCGGAGCTCTACCCGTTGTGCATTCCATTTCTTCATTTGTTTTATTTATTTACTGGTGGCCTGAGACCTGGGGCTGCACTGTTTCCATGCAGCTTCTGTTTCTACAAGGACTGAGGGTCAAGCTTCGTTGGAGGTTGGTGTGTAAATTAATTCCTTGGGAAGTCAGGGTGGGGCAGGCTAACTGTGTTTAAAAGAAGTTATCTATGTTCTTTTGACCTCTCGTGTGCACATGCTCGTGTGTGTGTGTGTGTGTGTGATGCGCACACACACACACACACCTGCTATCTATCTGGTGGGGGAGTGAGGAAAGCATGCAGTTGTGGGTTGGGAAGAATTTTCTGAGCCTGAAGTCCAGAGAAGAGAGAACTCCCCCAAGCAGATCGAGCTTTCTGTGAACGTGGGCTCGGCAGATGCCGCAACAGCTGGAGGCAGGAGCTGCTTGGTGGGGTGGGAGCTGATGTTGGGGTCAGCTTGCAGGCCCTACAGCGTGTCGGGGGCCCTGCTCTTGGTGGGAGCAACAGGATATGACAGGCACCAATGGCTCCTCCACTCGGACGCCGCCTGCTCTTGAGGCTGTTCTAGCTCTTCCAAGCCAGAGGCCTGAGACCCGCTGGCAGGACCTCTTCCTCCCAACTCCTAGCCAGGTCCAACCCAGTCCCACGGGACTAGAATACCCATGATGATATTCTTGACATCTCCTGGTTCGCTGGTTCGAGGAATTATAATCGTGTCCACCATTGCCTACCTAAACCCTGCTTCATGCCCAGCCTGTTTCGCCTGTCCTGACCTCGTTACACTCTCATCTACCTACATCTTCAAGAATGTTCTAATGGTACTGTCCTTGCTCCTCTCTTTCCCAGAAGAACCTTCATCTCTCTCCCAGTCTTCCCAGCAAACAATCATCAAAACACACACATCAGACTGCTAAACATGGAGCTTCCATACGACCCAGCAATCCCACTTTTGGGAATTTACCCAAAGGATACAAAAACACTAATCCAAAAGGATACATGCACCCGTATGTTCATTGCAGCACTGTTCACAATAGCAAAGGTATGGAAGCAACCCAGATGTCCAAAAATAGATGATTGGATCCAGAAGATGTGGTACATA
>PVIJ01018177.1:0-27107 GCA_004024925.1 Scalopus aquaticus | reverse complement strand
TTGCCTGGAGCCTGCTGCCTCGGGGGATGTGAACTTGCTGCTGTGGTGGGGGAGGGGACATTAAGTTCTGGGACCAGCTGGCTGGCTGGCAACAACTCAAGGGGAAGCCTGTGGCCCATGCCACCCAAACTCTGGCCTTGAGGACTAAAGGTAATGCTCCCAATTTTCAGAGTTGCTGTCCTCATCCTGACTCAGAATGAAAAATATTGATAGTTGTGTTACACAGGGAGAGGGCACCCCCAAAACCCCAGACCTGCCCTGTTCTAAATGGGTTCTGCCATCTTCCGCATCAATACAAAAATATAGGACCATTTGTGGAGAGAAACTTTAATACAACTAGAAAGGACAGAGAGGAAAAAGAATATATTTTCTAAGTCAAGCACCCAAATGTTGACCAACTCCTCGTGGGTACAAGTCCATCCAAACGGGATTGGCCCAAAGCAAGTCTCGAAAGCCTGCCACAAGTCTAGAACAGCTTTTGGCAGGGACCCCCACACAAGGATCAGAAACAGCCAGACAATCAGTCCAGGCCGGTGCAGCTTCTTTACAAGTCTCTCAGCTCCTTGGGCCTCTTCTGGCTTTCCATCCTTCTTCCATCTCCTCCTGTCTTCTATCTGTGTTCTGTGTCTCCTCTGCGTGCGTCCTCTGTGTGTTCTCTGTGTCTGTTCTCAAGCTTCTTATATCCTGCTCAGCTCTACCCTACCTAGGGTGGGACAGGGAACTTGGGACACACCCTTTCTCCTGGGGATCACCCTGTTACAGTTGCCTCCAGCAACAGGGAAGTTTCAGCACTTAGGAGAGAAAGGACCTTCGGGTTCACCTGGGAAGATCTTACTTCTACCATACTAAAGCAGTCTTTCAATAAGCCAACGCTCCCCGCCCCCGCCCGCACTGTGCAGATTAGCTGGGAGCCTCCAAGACCTCTTGTTTCCCCTTGGCTTCCAGGGAAGCAGCCTCCCTCCCACTTGAAAGCTGTTTTTCTGAGCAGCAGGCTTGAGAGTAATCTGCTTTAGAAGCTGAAGTGGCCTGAGCTCTTTTTGCAACCAATACAGAAGTTCTGATGACCTTTTAGATAAACTTGCCCCTCTCTCTTCTCCCCTGGGTTTCTTATGGAATCACCTGGGCAAGATTTACTGGAACAAAGTGATTCCTGCTGCCACATCAGCCTGGGCCTTGAGAAGGGAGACAGTACTAAGACACACAAGGGCATGAACAGGGGAGCTTAAAAAAACAGAGACCTCCAGAGACAAAAGGCAGAGGCTGAAAGGCCACACACAGGGTAGAAGAGTCTGCAGAGTGTTCAGAGTAGCATCTCACCTCTTCTCATCTCCCGGCCAGAGCTGCTGATACCTCTCCTCTCTCTCTCTTCTGTTTGTTGTGAAACCACATGAACTCAGGTCGAGGCTGCGCAAAGGCTTCCAGTAAAGTGCTGATGATTTCCTCTAAGTGGCTGCTCCCCTGCAGGCTGACTTCATCTACCTAAAATAATTGACTTGTTTTGTTTTCAGCTGGCCTCGCCACTGTATTTCAGGCCAGGGCAGCACAGCCCAGTTTCAAGCTGTCCACTGGGCTCAGGTGAGCTGGGCTGTAAAAGGTCAAGAAACATGAAAATATATAGTGAAATAGGGGGCCTGTGCCTAAAGATATACCACACAGTAAATGTAACATCTGCACAAGCTCTTTCAGTTGGCCCCAAACCACAGAATGTTATGGGGAGAAGGTGGAAACAAGCTTTCTGTGGGGCATGGTTTGGTATGCCCAGAAACCACCAAATATCACCCCTTCCATTACAAAAAAGTGGGGCAACAGCCCCCATGAACCTGTGTCCAAAACATCTACTGCAGAAACAAGTATGTTCTTCTAAGCCTAACTCTGAATCCCCATATTTGTAGAAATGAAGTTGGCCCTTCTTGCCTGTGCAAAGTGCTAAGATTACCCAAAGGTGTCCAGTTATAGTGTAAAAACTGGCAACTAAACAGACTCTTGTAAGGTGGTATGATAGGTACTATGCCAGATCTGAGTCAAACAAGATGTTAAATTAGCACAAATTCTCTCCTCTTCCCTGAGAGGGAAAAAATGTGAAATATATCTTGGGGTGATGTTGAGGGGTATGCACCTTTGAACTGGGAAGATAACATGAAGGAGTGAGGTCCTGTTCTTGCTTCTCACCCACTTTTGTATGGAGTAAGCAGTACTTCCTCCTCCTGTGCTGTGTCTCAGATCTCTGTCCCAGGCTTAGTTAGAATCAAATCAGGATTCCCAGGTCCCCTGTGTTTGGGGGAGCTTGAACAAAACAGGTGAGGACTGATTGATTCTGGCAATTATCCTCCTTCCATGCACCCCAGCTGGGGAATGACAATGAAGGGTGAGTCTTCCTAAGCTCCTTCTCTCTGAAGCACAAAGTGTAAAAACAACACTTGAGTTGTTTTGTGGGGTGAGGGATCAACTCTGTTTTTCTGGGATTCATCCACTTCCTATTCCCTAAGCTCATTAGTGCCTGGACAGAGGAGAAAATACCCCTAGAATATATAGTAGGGGGGTTTCCTCTGCAATACTTCTGACACTTCTGGCCATCAAATGTATATGTGGTTTTTCTACACCAAGCAACTCAGCAACACCAGCTGCGTGTCTAACAATTTAACTCAATTCTAACACTATCGATCTAGAGTTGGCATCAGATCCAAAGATTAAGAGACACCATTTTCAGGGGCCTCCCTGGTGGCGCAACAGGTTAAGCACTGTGCTGTGGAGCTGTTCCCACATGGCGCGGCAGACCTCTCCTGCCTCACCGGCTGCTCCCCTCAGCAGTGTGTTTCAGGCGATTTGCCTGTTCTGCTCCCCACTCTGTCTCCGGTGAGCCCTCTCACTGTCCCACGCCTCTGGCCTGCACCCCAGCTGTCTGCATACATAAAATAAGTCTTAAAAAAAAAAATAAAAAGTTTTGAGGGAGTTCGGGAAGTCTGGGTGGAAAGGAATTTGAGGAACTGCATGAGCTTATTGACAGCACTTGACCCTTGAGCCAAGACACCCCAGCAGGCAGGGTGTTGCTGACTTCCTTAGCTAGGGAGCAGACTAGGATGGGGGAGAACTGCAAGCCTGTGGAGACCTCCACGTGGCACAAGGCGCAAAGGAAGAGGGGATCCTGTCAGAACCAGAGCAGGGAGCAGAAGCGATGCCAATGTGCAAAGTCCCATGAAGCTGTAAAAAGGAATTTGCAGACATTTTAGATAAGCAAGCAGAGAGAAACAAACTTTGTTTAAGAAAGTAAAGAAAAGTTTATTTAAAGGAAGAAAGTAAGGACTCCCCGATATGCTGTACTTGGGAGGGGCAAGGAAGCCATTGTCGACCCCTGTCTAGGGATATTTAAGTCTTTTTCTAAAAATCTCATCATCCCACTTTGTGACTGGCTCTTTCTCCAAGTGGCTATACTCTTCAGGGCAGATGTGCCCATTTTCCCAGCTTTTGTCTTAGAGTTTACCTCCCCTGTCCAAGTTATTCTCTCAAGTTTTACTGTCTTTGTTTAGTCCTCCTGGACTTTCTGATCTCATCTCTGGAGTACTTTTGGTTAGCACTTCTTAGAATTTACTTATCTCAGAAGCCTCTTTCACTCTCCCTAACTCTCTGCCTGCACTGTCCCTGAAGCTAGCTGCCTAATTAACCCTAACTTGCCCTGGGACTCAGTGAGACAGGAAGAATCCCAGAAAAAGGACAAGAAGAAAGCAAGGTCAGGGCCCCCCTGGTGGCACAATGGGTTAAGCGCAGCGCTGTGGAGTTCAATGCCCAGCAGGGGAGATTCCCACATGGGGGGGCAGACCTCTCCTGCCTCCCTGCTGCTCCCCTCAGAGGGTATTTCCGTTGATCTGCCTGTTCTGCTTCCCACTGGGTCTCTGGTGAACCCTCTCTCCGCCCCACGCCGCTGGCCTGCACCCCAGCTTGTATGCATAAAATTAAAAAAAAATTTGCAAGAATTTTACTGTTCCCAGGCCTCCCTGTTAGACACAGAGCTGTGGAGCTGTTGGCAGCTGGCAGCTGCGGCATGAGTTCTATGCCCCGCTGGGGAGATTCCCACATGGCACAGCAGACCTCTCCTGCTCCCCCACCTCCCGTCAGCAGTGTATTTCAGTTGCTCTGCCTGTTCTGCTCCCCACTCTGTCTCTGGTGAACCCTCTCATCACCTCATGCCTCTGGCCTGCACCCCAGCTTGTATGCAGAAATAAATAAATCTTTAAAAAAAAAAAGAAGAATTTTACTGTTCCCATGGGCTGCCGAACAAAAGGTTAAAAAACCTGATGACTTCAGGCCTGGGCATCTGGTGTCATAAATTTCTTTGCTTCATTTTTTTGGTTTGTTTTCACTAGTTTCCCTGAGCCTGGGCATTTCCGAGATTTCTTTCATAGCTTATCAAGTTGAGTGTTGTGGAAAAGGAAGGAGTTAAAAGACCAGGAAGAAAAAGGGAGTCACAGACCTTGAGACCAGACTGGTTCAATCTGGAGCTGAAGGCACACGGCCTCCACGAGATGCTCTCCTTGGAACAGGTCAGAAGCCCACCAACCACTGAGCTGCCGCTGATGGGAGCCCACATTCAGGAAGAATAATGGACTTTAGCCAAGTCCTCTCTCTGCTTTCTCAGTCAATAAAGCTTAATTCCTTTTTCCTCAAACCCCAGTGCTAAAGCCCACAAGGACCTAGAGGCCCCGTACCTCCCACAGTCTCTCACTCCCTGAGTGGTCTCCCCTAAGTGCTCTTACCTTGCTCTTTTGCTAATCGATAAACCCTGACTCCTTGTCTCACCGGTGTCTGCGGAGTCCTCTCTTCAGTCTTGACCAGAGGCTTTCAAGAGTCCTTTCCTGGGCTTGGGAGCAGGGCGCCTCCCTCCATCCCTCTGCAAATGGAGAGGGACAGTGGACAGTGGAGCAATGGAAAGTGACTGGTTAGCTGCTAGTTTACCTGCCTGTTTTATGGGGGAGGATGGGATTAGGGAGTGGCCGCAGGCAATTGTCCTGTCTGGTGACAGAAACAGCAGCAGCAAAAAAAAAGGGACGAAACGAAAACAGAGAAGAAAAAGAAGGCGGCACTTTGGAACAGGACCTCCTGGGCCATTAGACTAGGATGACTTAGGCCGCTTGATGGGCCTCAGACAGCAGGTACCAGGCCCTTGTGGTCATCTGTGCACAGCCCAACCCTGCAGCACCTGGTCCACCACCCCACCTTCACCCCCTGCAGTTGCTGGGCGTTTCTGGGCTCAAAGTGACAAGAGCTTGTGAAAACGTATGAATGTAACTAAAGCCAGATTGCAGGTTTGGTTTAAGCATAGGAGGGCCAAGTAGAGAAGCAGAGCCAAGGCAAAGGGAATTAATGTTCAGAAATACGTGCCCCCACCCTCCACCCCCCATTCCTCCGCCACCTTAATCCTGGGATACCGTGTCCTCATAAACATGAATGGACACTGCAGTGCCATCTTTTTTCAGCAGCCAAATTGCATGTGGGTTCTTTCCTCCAGTGCTGCTGAGGTGCTGCTCCCCACCTCTGCTGCCCTTGGGACAGCCACAGCCCTTTCCATCTCCCCTCTTGCCTCTGCTTCCTCCTCCCTTTTGTTTCTTCCGCTTTGGCCTACACACCTGGGTCTTGTCCTCCTGTGGCCTGGCGTGCTTCTTTATTATCCATGTCCTGCTGATGGAGCCTTGGAGTAGAAGATTTATTCACTTTTCATTTTAAAAGAACAGGCTTATTAGGAAAAGGAGAAAGGAAAAAGGAGAGATGACTGCATAGTCACGGGCAGCAGGGAGGAAGCTGCTGAGTAGAAAAGTTTAGATGGAAGGTCTTAGAAGTTCAAAAGTCAGAGGCGGGGGTAGGGATGATTAACAAGTTGTTAAACTGGCTACAGAAGTTTCCAGGAATCTGAGTGAGGTGGGGTAAGGAATTATCTGTTATAGAAAACCAACCCACCTAGACCCCAAAGCAATAACATTTCACAAAGGAATGAATCACTGCTATATAAGAGCACCTCTTGTTCTGGTAAAATGACTCTTGACCCTAAGACTGTCCACCTATGTCCATGCAAGTGTCTCTTTCTTAAATCTGCCCCTTTCAAAAGGAGCTCTTGTCCTTTAAAACTGCCTATTTGTGTCTGTGCAGGGGCCTCCTTTTTCCTCTTTCTCTTTTTCCTAATAAAACTAAGAAATTGGGCCTCCCTGGTGGCCTACAAGTTAAGTCTCAATGCTATCACCACTAAGGCCTGAGTTCGATCCACGGAGATGGAGCTAACCCACATGATGCAGCAGACCTCTCCTGTGTCTCCCGCTGCTCCCCTTAACAGTGTATTTCAGTAAATCCTCCAATTCTGCTCCCCACTCTGTCTCTGGTGAATCCTCTCACTCCCTACCTTCTCACCTCTACCTATGCCAAAAAAAAAAAAAAATTAAAAGAAAAAAATTTTGAAATGCATTCTTTGCCTCTTTGTGTCTATGCAACAAATGTCTCTTTCCTTAATAAGTTCCCTGTGTGCCCCTGAAAGGGAAACAGCTGAAATCTTTCTCAGAGGGACCCAAGAACCTCACTCACTGAACTCTAACATCTGAACCCCATCACTGCTAGAGTCCCCATTTTCTTTTTTTTTTTTTTCTTAAAGATGTATTTATTTATTTATGCATATAAGAGCTGGGGCATAGGCCAGAGGTGTGTGGGGTGGGGGTGGGGGGGCAGGTGAGAGGATTCATCAGTGACAGAATGGGGAACAGAACACGAAGACTGACTGAAACACACTGCTGAGGGGAGCAGCAGGGAAGAGAGGAGAGATCTGCTGCGCCATATGGGTTAGCTCCCTGGCTGGGGGTTGAACTCCTGCTGCAGTGGCTGCAGATAGCTTCCTAGTGCTAAGACTTAACCCCTTGTGCCACCAGGGAGGCCCCTATAGTCCCCATTAAGAACGATCTGAAAGTTTCCCAAAGTGCTTTTGGGCCAAACCCAAATTCTGCATACCTCACTATCAAGAGTAGTTTATCAAACACCTGTTCAATGTATTAAATAAAAAGACAAAGCTGTTGAGCCATTATTTTAGGGTATATTTTCATATTTTCAATAAAGTCGTGAATACTCTGTAAAAACAAAAAACGACAGTTTTGGACAAAGTATATAAATCAAAGGAGACAATAAAATTCAGGAGATATTATGAGTGATAAAAAAGGTAAGCATATATAAAGTTAGTAAAAATCTTATAAAATTTATTGTGTTAAAAATAGCTCAGCTCAAGTAAAAAAGGAAATGCATCCATAAAACTAATAATTAATATCAAAATTAAGATCATTTTTATTCAGGTGGGTTCAGAGGTAGGTATATACCTTTGCATATCTATTAGAAAAATGGAAATGAAATGAGGGCACCAGTCCACCTCCACACACCCATCCACTGGCAGAAGACCATGTTTCTTTTGGTAGGACCAGCTCTTTTATTTCAAGGTTAATACTCTCCGCTGCTCCATTAGCCTTTGGAAGGCACCATCCATCTTTTTCATTTTCTGAGGGTTTCCCTGCACTTCTCAGGTGCAGGCAGTTTATTTCACCAACTGGCGTGTGGCACTTAGTTTATTAACAAGAGAGACTGGGGGCTCCTTTAACCTTGGGGTACATAGGACCCTGGGAGATACTGATTATCCTCAAATTTAGGGATGATATCTGTGTGGGGGGAGGGAAGAAAAATGATTCTCCAATATAATCCCTTCCTTAGGAATGCACCTTTTCCTCTTTCCTATTTGCCTGGTAAAAAAAACCTCCAAACCTGAGTAAGTTCAACACCTGCCTTCTCCATGCTTTTACCCAAATGCTGAGAAGGAAAAAAATTCACATAACCAAGTACACCAGTGTCATTTTAAATTTATAACCACAAAATTCATACGGGGTCTGGACACTGCCCTGTAATTCTACTCCTTTTCTCTAAGAGGTATATGCTCTATTTCCTTTCTTCAACCTTTCATCCTCTACCCCCTCCCCTAAGGTCAGCTGGAGAACTTAACCTCACATTTCTTGGAGAAAACAGATATTATCCCCTTTTCCCTTGGTCTGAAAGGTGTTCACATCTAGACCTGCCTTGCTTTCTTTTCTTTTGCTACATAAACAGAGATGCACTTCATCCTTTCATTGTCTCAAGGACTTTGGAAATACTTCCAAAAGGTGGTCTGCACACTGTATCAGCTTTAACTTTTTCATTCTAGGGAGCAGGGCTCCAGATTATCTTTAAAATAA
Source organism: Scalopus aquaticus (assembly GCA_004024925.1). Lineage (NCBI taxonomy): Eukaryota > Metazoa > Chordata > Mammalia > Eulipotyphla > Talpidae > Scalopus > Scalopus aquaticus. The sequence goes on along the minus strand of PVIJ01018177.1, from coordinate 18,870 downwards.
AGAAATAAAGTCTGTGGTTACACATCCAGTTTAAAAATGGTTTCCTTCCCCAAACAGCTTTAAAATGAGCATAACAGAGGCCTCCCTGGTGGCACAAGGAGTTAAGTCTTAGCACTAGGAAGCTATCAGCAGCCACTGCAGCAGGAGTTCACAGCAGACCTCTTCTGTTTTGTCCGCTGCTCCCCTCAGCAGTATATTTCAGTAGATCTGCCTGTTCTGCTCCCCACTCTGTCTCTGGTGAATCCTCTCACCCACCCCCCACACCTCTGGCCTACACCCCAGCTCTTGCATGCATAAATAAATAAGTCTTTTTTAAAAATGAGCATAACATAAGAAAACAGGTTGAAGGATGAGGAGTGTGGGAAAGGAGACTAAGCACCATGACTCAAAGAAAACTGAGCCCCCAGTGCCCCAGGACCCAAACACAATGAGACCCTGTGGAGGGTGGGTCAGGGAGAGCGACAAGGATAGCTACATACTAAACTTTGCCTGAGCATCCCCATCTGTGCATCTGGCTTTTTGGTGCCAGGCATTTGAAGAAAACCTCTACCCTAAAAATCAGAGATCCACAGAAAAAGTGAAACTGGAGCAAAAGGAGACAATGCAGAGAGAAAAGGAGACTCCAATGCATGTTTTACCGTTTTCTCCCTAACCTTCCGGACTGCAAGTGCTATTTTCAGGTGATCCTTGGCTTGGGCACCCAGGCCTGCCAGGGCTTTTCCCTTCTGAGAAAGACTTTTTTTTAGCAATGAGACAGGCCCCCAGGGACTACAGGGCTCTGAGGGAGGGTCTAACACTCAAATCTAAATCAGTCTCATTACTTACATCATAAACTCTAAATCTGAGTGTCATTTCTGAAATTTCTCAAACTCTTACTCTGAACTCCTGCCCCTGGTTCTATAGGCGGCTTGTCAGCTCTTCTGGTATGGTCTGAATGTTTCTGTGCCCCTCCAATTTATATGTTGAAATCCTAGGTCTGATGTGATGGTTTGGGGAGGTGAGTAGGTCACCAGGGTGGAATCCCCAAAATGTTTTGGTAAGATCCCCTTGGCCTCTTTCACTAGGCAAGCACATAGCTAGAAGGTGTTAGCTATGCCCTCACCAAGAAGCAACCGTGCAGGTGCCTTAGTCTTGGACTTCCCTGCCTCCAGGAATATGAGAAATAAATTTCTGTGGTTTCTAAGCTAGCCAGTCTGTGTGTGCTATTTTGTTTTAGCAACCGGACTGGACTAAACAGGATCCTGATTCATTCTCTTTCAGGCCTGTGAGCAGTGCTCCACTAGGCAGTAACAGCAAACTTTCCTCAGAGTTTAGGGTTCTGGAAGGAGGAGGTTAAACAGCAAGAACAAGGTACTTGGGACCCAGGTGCCGGGAAGATTAAAAAAGAATGGGTGGGTAAAGCACCTGGTTCAAGGTCCAGCTCTGGCTTCCAACCCAGAGAGAGGTGCTACTGTGCTCCCACCTGTTCGAAGCACCTCTCTAGTGAGTGAGCGAGTGTTGGAGGCCCTGGCCCCGCGCTGTCCTGCTCTGTGACTTGGAGAGGGACGTGGGGCATGAGGAGCGTGTGTCCAAGGGAAGTCCCTGCTGCCCTTGCTCCTACCGCTGACCCGGGAGCCCAGGCGGTGACTGCAGACACTCAGCTCTGACCGACATGGAGGAGGAGGGACATGCCGGGGCGGGGTCTCGCCTGGGGACCTGGAAGCGCCAAGCTGGGGGTAGAGGCCCCAGACTGGACATGGTGGAGAGGGGAGTGGAAGGCCTCCCTCCGCCACCCTCCCCCCCCCCCCCAGTGGTGAGGTGGTGAGCGTGGGGGCAGTAAATAAGACGGGGTTTGGGTAGTGGGAAGACGTGTGATTGGGAAGTCCCCAGGGGGAGGCTTGAGAACCAGGAAGGCGAGGTCAAGAGGCGCGGTGTGAAGGAATGGCCGGGGAACAGGATGCGGGGAGTCCCAAGGCCCCGAGAGCAGAGAGGCACAGCTGAGGTGCGGTGGGGGCACTGGCAAGGAATGGCGGCCTTCTACACCCCTGCTCGGTTTCCCGATCCGCATGTATCTTCGGGTCTAGGCTGAGGGTTCTTTGGCTCGACCCCCCACGCCGCAGTGTCATCCTTTTTGTTTCACTACTTGGCCCCATTGGCTGCCAGCGTCTGGTCTTCCCGCTGGTCTCTGGTGCGGTTCTGGCCCGCACTGTCTCTGGTCGTCTTGGCCTCGGTCTGTCTTGACTGTCTATCTAGGACACTTTCTAACTGCCCCGTCTTTTTCTGTCCTCAGCCCCCCAGCCCACCTCTGTTCCATCTTTCTTCTAGATGACAGAACGTTCCTCTGTCCAGTTTATACAGTAGTAAAATCAGATATCAGTAGCCACTAGCAGGCGCTGCTGGGAACCCGCCCAGCTCCAGACCGAGGGAGGGCAAACTACCCAGAGCTCCCAGGGATTTGGATTGGGCTCCCAGATTTGACCTCGGGCCTGACTGTGGCTATTCTGGCCCTGGAAGAAAGAGGCAGCACATCCGGGTCTGGCTCAGAGGAGCCCTCTGGGACTCAGGGGGTCCCTGGGGCTTTGTGGGAAGAAAGCTCACTTTCCATGAGAGCAGGAATTCTCCCACGCCAGCAGAACTTTGGGCCCCTTCTCCCTCAGGAGGCACTCTCGGTCTCAGTAGCCCTCCAAGGGTCCTGCCTCTCTGAGGGTGAGGGTCACCTCTGCCCAAATTTTTTTCTTCTCCACTATGAAAATGTTGGACTCTGGCCTCTGTCTCTTGTTCCAGGAAGCCTGTCCAGCCTCCTAAGCAGGCTTATTTCTTTTTAGGTGGGTCTCAGACACAAAACTGCTCAGGGAGACTAGCCACCAAATATGACCAGGTCCAGGCTCTGGACCAGGTTTGGGGTTGGTACTAAAAGCAAAGGTTTTAGCTCACCCTTGCCCATCTCACTCCCCCAAGACCCACACTTGTTTTCTTCTAAAGCTAGAGCAAGTTCTCTCCTTCAGGACTCTGAATCCCCCTCTCCCACTTCTCTTTAGAATTTATATTAATTTATGCTCACGAGTTATCTCTTGCACATTTGAGTTGGATTTTTTTTGAAGATTTATTTATTTATGCATACAATGCTGGGGTGTAGGCCAGAGGTGCAGGGGGTGAGAGGATTCACCAGAGACCGAGTGGGGAGCAGAACAGGCAGATCTACTGAAATACACTGCTGAGGGGAGCAGCGGGTGAGACAGGAGAGGTCTGCTGTGCCATGTGGGAAGCTCCATGGCCAGGTATTGAACTCGTGCTGCAGTGGCTGCGGACAGCTTCATAGTGCTTAACCCCTTGTGCCACCAGGGAGGCACAGATTTTTTTTTTTAATTTGAAAAGAGATGCCCATTAGTTCTTTAAGCCAGAGGGTAAAAAAAAAAAAGTAGTACAAAAACCACACATCCAAAAGGAAGTGGCTTTCCCAATCTTGACCCTTAGTTCCCCTCTCCAAAGCGAATCTACTACATGTTTTTGTAGTTCTCTCGTTTTATTAAAATCAAAATTCTGAAAATAAGTTTAGAGAAAGGTAAAAAAAAAAAAAGTAAGTGTGAAGTGAAGCAGGTAGGAAAGATACACACATAGGATAAAGACTGCTTGGGGGAGATTTTCCTGGTGTGGACACCAGGCAGGGTGAACATCTTATATAATATTATTCAGATGGCATTGTGATGGAGGAAACCTTGCTTCTCTGCTTGATTTATTTTCCCCTAAAACACTCACACTCATACACACACACACACACACACACACACACACACACACACACACACACCCTATAGGCATTCTACTCTACATAAGTCTACAAGTCTACATAAGACTTTTTAAAAAAGATACAACACAAATTACCTATTTAAAGTCTTTAGAATATTTATAGAGTTGTGCACAATCAAATTTAGAACATTTTCATCATCTCAAAAGAAGCCCTATATCCTTTAGTTCCTCATTTCCCCACAAATCCCCTTGCCCTCGGCAATCACTAATCTACTTTCTGTCTGTATGGATTTACCTATTCTGGACACTATACAAAAGGAATCATGCCATATGAGATCTCTCATGACTGGTTTCTTTCACTTAGCCCAAATTTTTTTTTTAAGTTGGAAAGCTTTTTTTTTTTTAAAGATTTATTTATTTATGCATACAAGCTGGGGTACAGACTAGAGGCATGGGGTGGCGAGAGGGTTCACCAGAGACAGAGTGGGGAGCCGAACAGGCAGATCAACAGAAATACACTGCTGAGGGGAGCAGCGGGCGTCTGGTGCGCCATGTGGGAATCTCCCCTGCCAGGTGTTGAACTCCCACTGCCAACAGCTCCACAGCACTCCACAGCACAGTGCTTAACTGCTGCACCACCAGGGAGGCCCACTTAGCCCAATTTTTTCTCCAGTTCATTTAGGTTGTACCATGTATGAGTACTTCATGACTTTTTATGACTGAACAATAAGCTTATGGATGAATAGTATCCATTGTATTGGTGTCTGAGGAAGAGGTAGCCCCAGTTTTTTTTGCATAGAAGAACTGGGGTATAGGCCAGAAGTGTAGGGGGTGAAAGGATTCACCAGAGACAGACTGGGGAGCAGAACAGGCAGATCTACTGAAATACACTGCTGAGGGGAGCAGCAGGTGAGACAGGAAAGGTCTGCTGCACCATGTGGGAAGCTCCCTGGCAGGTATCAAACTCATGCTACAGTGGCTCTGGATAGCTTCATACTGCTGAGACTTAACTCACTGTGCCACCAGGGAGGCCTGAAAGTCCTGATCTTGTGGAGAGCCCTACCTGCTCTCCTGCCTCAGTGAATCTCCACTCCATCTCAGTGGTTCCCTGGGTATCTTTGGTCTTGCCAATATACTGGTAATGTGTATTCAGCCCCTCGAGGACCATCGGTTTTGCTGCCGGATAACTTAAACCACTTTGCCTTGCTTCCCGGCACCCTCACCTTTTAGGATTTCTACCCTGGCTCCACAGAACGGATGCCAATGTTCATAAGAGACAGGTTCCACAGCTAAACCGAGTCTCTTGATCCCTGGAGGGTTCCTCCTCTTGTCTGACCAGGAGCCTGGATGGCTCATCCCATCATAGTAAATGGGGTGCAGAAAGACCTTGGATGCCAAGGCCAGCAAGGCAGAGTTGCAGGACTGGAGGCAGTGAGAAATCCCCAGCTTCCCCTGCACCTCCCTGAGTTTGCACTTATTCTAAGCAGCAGGTGGAGCCAATTGTATGGGGACTGGGGTGGGGGTGGGGGGGAGGTAGAAGCCAGGGAGTGAGATGTTCTGGTTTTTATTTTTGAAAGATCATTCCAGTTTCTGTAAGGTGAACGGATTGAGGATCAGGGTGGGGTAGGAGCCAAGTGGGAACACCAGTTGGAGGTAGCTGCAAGTCTTTTAGGGGAGAGATGATGGTGGCTTGGGCCAGGCAGAGGTAGAGACAAATTTGGGGTGTTGCTGATGGATTGGATTTGAGGGAATGAGGGAGAGGGAGAAACTGCAGGACTGTTAGGATGGTGTGTGTCCTCAAGCCCCAAGGTTGTGTGCAGACCAGAGCATGGTAGGGCAGGGCGAGGTCTGATTTGCACAGTACCTGGCACTCTGTACCCTCTTCCTGCCCTTGCTGGCTAGTGCTGGAAGCCCTTTGGGGAAGTCTGGAGCTTTCAGGGCTCCTTTGGTGAGGCGGGACAGTCCCCTTAAACCGATGGGTGGGTTGGTGGTGGGATTCATTCCCAGGGATCATGCTGGGCCCAGCCTCTCCTCGTCTCTCCCTGGGGGCTGTCCACAATAGCTCTCCCTGCCCCACTAAGAGCCAACCAGTTCCCTCCCAACCATTTTCCTCCCAGGCTGAGCCACATGGATGCTGGGAGGCGAGTGACCGTGAAGGAATAGATGTCAGAGTAATGCGACAAGAATCCTCCACCCATACAGTTCCTGCCTGAGGCAGGGCCCCAGCACCCAAAGGTTGCCTTTGATTGCCCATACCCTCATCTGGGGCCTCAGTGGCTAGGAAGTGGGCGTGGGGAGGTGCGGAGTGTTTCAGGAGAGCAGGGTGTGGCCTGTGGTCCAGATGGTCACTCTGTGATGGACAGACTGTCCTGACAGGGGAGGGTTAACCCCTACTGCCCACCGTGCCAGCTGGCCCGCTGGATTAAGGGTGCAGAGCACAGAGAGCCCACAACCTGCAAGCTGAGCTCAGAGCAGGCTGGGGAGGTTCTGCGGTTCGGCTCGGGCTGTCAGTGCCCGCCGCCCCTCCCCTCCCGGCTTCACTTCCTCCCCGACATCCCTGCCGCCTCAGGCTCACGATCCCGGCTGCCTGCCGCCGGCGGCTACCACGCCCTTACTTCAGTTTTGCGGAGTAAGTCTGGGGGTGGTTAATTCCGGGGACATCTGGGATGTCTGTGGGGGTCGGGCCCCTAAGCATGACAGTGAATGATCAGGAGGGGGACGCTGAAGAGGGCTCCTTGCTTTTCCAGCCCCACGCCACGGTCTGCACGGGGCTTGGGTTCCTCTACCTGCACTGCCAGACCCGTTCATCGGCACCCCGGGCATGCGAGGGTTAGGGGGAGTGTTAGGGACTGGACTGACAGCCTTTGCTGCTGAGGTATGGGAGTGGTGGGCTGAGGGGGGCGGGGGAAGCCCGGGAGGCAAGATGGAAGGGGTGTTGAGGACGCTGACAGGCTAAATCGCGGGTGGTTCACAAAGGACAGTGGGGCAGAAAGATGGTGGGTCAAAACTGCAAATTGAGACAGCCAGGTCCTGCCTCCCCTGCTTCTGTGGGGAAGCAGATGCCCTCAGAACCTGAAGCTAGGCGTGGGCTCAAGCCCTGCCCCCATCTCACTCTGCTGTCTCCCCATGTCTGGCTCCTTTCCCCTCTTTCTGCTCCTACCTACTGGGGGGAGGGGAGACACGGGAATATCCCCTTACCCCCACTGGGGTCCCACCCGATGTCATGTGCTTTCACACATGACATCTGTGGTCTGTGGTTTCACTTCTCCTGTGAAGGTGAGATTGTGTTGTTAGCTGAGCTTCCAGAACCCAACCTACATCCTATGGCAGGGGGCTGCCAGTCAGAGGGAGGGTAGGCAGTCATCAAAGTTTCTCCCCGTACCATTCGGAAGTCCCTAGAGACATTAAGGCACAGAGAGGTGGCATTCAAAGCCTTCAGAGATGACTCAGACTGATTATATAGATGGGCCTTGAAAGATTCCAAGAACTGAAGGGGAACAACATGGTAGGGTGAGCTGATTTTTAGACCAGCTCTGCCAACAGCTGACAACCTCGTGAAAGTCGTTTCCCCTTTCTGAGCCTTAGTTTTCTGGCAGCAAAATGAGGGGTTTGATTGACAGGTGGTTTTCCAACGGTTTCCCTCAGAACATTACCCCTCTGTGGTGAGAGGCTGAGTGACACACCCCCACCCCATAACTGTACTTTTATCTGTGGTGACTATTGGCCACTGAGCAAGAGGTAGAGAAAAGGTTTATACCATTAACTCAAATGTTTGTTACACCCAGACCAGGGTCTGTGGCCTCTCAGATATCAGGAGGTCTGGGAGAGAAAGTGGGGGACAATCATGATCCTTTGTGTGGAACAATGTCGAAGAGGCAGCTCCACTGGGCCCCTGTCCTCCCCATTTCAGGATATGGGGCCAGGGACCTCCTTTCCTCTCCTCACCATCTGTCTCCCCCCTCCTGGTCCAGTCCCCCTCCTCTTGGGCTGAGGTCCCTCACTGTGGGTGGGGCTACTTGCAGTCAGCTTCTAAACATTTTCTTTGCAGGCCCCAGCCAGACCCCCAACCTTATCTGGTCTCTGAACTGGAAGGAAGGAGAGGCTCTAACACCTCATCTCCACAGGGATTCCAGCTGCAGGGGCAGCCTCCCCGCCTCAGGATGACTTCACCCTCCAGCCCTCCTGCTTTCAGGCTGGAGACCTCAGATGGAGGCCAAGAAGGTGGTGCTGCGGTAGACAAAGAAAAGCATGGCCAAGGGGATGGGCTGCCCCCCATGGAGTCACAATTCCAGGATGAGGACCGGAACTTCACCCCTCAGATCAAAGTAAACATCAACTACCCCGGGAAGGATCCCCGGTAAGGCAGCAAGTGGAGGTGGGACTTTGGGCCACTCACCTCCAGCAGAGGATGCCTCATGAGACTTGGTGGCCCGGCCCGGCCCCAGAGCCCCTTCCTTACAGCCTGCTGAGTCCTCAGTCTGGCTCTGATGACTCCTGGACCCAGTAGTATTTCTTGACTCTCTCCTCAGACTAGAGTGTGGGTCCTACTACCATAGGGATTGTGACAGGGAAGAGAGGACACAAGCAAGGTGGATGCAAGGGTCACTTGAATATGTGGAGCTGGAAGAGTGTGTTCCTACACAGTACACAATCTCAGAAGGCAGGACAAGAATGGGGAAGGTTCTGGAAAGAACAGCCTTATCCTGGAGGACCAAGGTCAGATTCTCAGCTGGGTAGGAAGGAACTCCAGGGCCTTCTGGGATTTGAGTAGCCTGCCTGCTAGGGAGAAAGAGACCTTCAGTCCTTCAGTCTCTGCTCTTTTGTGCTTCCCTACCACAGGCCCGTGATGCCACCTTGTGACAGGAAGTGCTTTGTCAAAATGACACACTTCCCCCTGCTGGACTCCCCAGTCAGTCACATTGTGGCCACGTGGTGTACTGGATGGAGGACGGTGCACCTTGCAGGGTGAGGCAAACAAGCACTTCCTGGCCTTGGGGAGGCAGGCCTGGCTCTATCAGTAATGAAGAACTACTTAAAGTATAACTGAATCCCCCCATTGGAGAGTCAGTAACTCTAACTTGTTTGGCCCATTCCACAGTAGACATGAAGCTGGGTCCTTCATGGGTCTCCAAAGCATAAAATAGCCCCCCATTTTTGTCATATCACTAGTCATGATGCCAGGAACTTTGAAGGCAAAATAGCCTTTGTGAATAATAATACACTCCTCTTTCCTCCTCCCCAGACACTGCTAGATTCTGAAGAGCCACAGCCCCATCTGGGGCCTTTTCCGGAAGTGTAGCTTCTTAGTAAAACTGAAATAAATAGGCTTCAATGCAGGAACCTTGCATCTCTGAGAAGCTTCTTGTTGCTGTCAAGCCTAGAATCCCTGGAGGAGTGGGGGGGTGGGGTCAGGGTCAGGGCGGAGTCAGTGTCAAGAGTTTGACATCCCCTTGAGAGCCCCAGTTGGGCATTATGTGATCTTGGGCGGGTTTATCTCCTTGTTTATCTAAAGAGGGAAATAGTGATTGCTAGCTGCTAGAACTGAACTGGGGAGTGAAGGTGCAGATACTCCATCGTTAGTCCATAGATGGTTTTGAAAGGATTGAGGGGCTTTTCCTGATTCCTTCCCTTAATGGTCTGTGGGCACTTGCTGTAACCCCATCCCAACCCTGACTTCAGCTCAAGGGCCATAACAAAGTCAACTTTAAATCAAAGTAGCCAAATATTTAACCAATGAAAATGAGTTCATTTGGGAAATGCAAGTTATGGCAGGTCACTGGCAAATTCAGAAAGCAAGAGAAGAGAGCTTGCTTTTGTGGCGAAAGCAGGTGGGGACGAGGTGGGGGTACACTCCTTCCTACTGGGGCAGGCTATGAGGTTAGTGCCTATGCGCGTGAGCGCCCTCTGCAGGCCTTTCCAACTGTGATTTTAGTTTCGGTTTCCTTTATCAATTTTCACAAGTTCCTGCGCTGAAATCGACCCTGTGGGATAATAAGCCTGTTGCAGAATCATTAAGGGACCTAGAAAACGACGCGTACCCGATGATGAGAAACACCTGTGTGTGATGCCTGGACTCGGGGGTGCTTGGATTGGTGCCTGGATGGGCCCTTCCTCCTCCTCCTGGGGCTCTCAGCACTTGGGTCTCCTCGGTCACCCTGGGAGGGCAGAAGCTCAGAAAGGCCTGGGCCTGGAGGGCATGCAGTGCTCTTGGACTTCCTGAAAGGGGCCCCTGGGATAAGGAGCTTTCTGAGGGGCCCAGGGCTCTTCTACAACATCAGTCACAAACCACATCCCCCACAGCCAGCCGGACCCAAACCGCTTTGACCGTGACCGGCTTTTCAGAGCGGTCTCACGGGGTGTCCCTGAGGAGTTGGCTGGGCTACCAGAATACCTGCGCAGGACCAGCAAGTACCTCACTGACTCCGAGTACACAGGTAGGCCTGTCCTGCGGGCAGAGCCCTGGCATTCTCCCGGCTATGCTGAAACTGGGCTGGTGGGGTGGAAACTTGACTGTGGTCAGGAGCCGAGGGGCAAGCGCTGGTAGTAACCCCCATCGCAGAACAGCTTCGGGGCCCTGAAGATAGAGCTGAGGACCGCCTCCTAGCAGTGCTGACTGTACTGCCACTTCCTCTCATCAACCCAGCCTGCTACCTCCAACCCATTTCAGCAGTGGAATGGGTGCTTGTGAGCATCTCAGTGCATTCTTCTTATTTTAAAAAATAACAACATTGCTGAAAGGTAGCATACACACCATATACTCCACCCATCTCATAGCACTTTGTCCCAAATGTAAAATCCTTATGGAGTGGGTTAGAAAAATAACATGTGTGCTCTCTAGAAGATTTAAATAGTAATGAAATATACAAACTAGTAAAATGCATAAGGTGGTGAAAACAATATCCTCCTGGACCCCTGTTAATGATTTGGGGTTCATCTTTTCAGACTTTGAAAACACATAGGCATATATTTACATAACTGGAGTTGTGTTACACATAATAGTTTGTAATATGCTCCCACCACACCTTACCACATCCTGTAGCACTTTTCATTTCAGTAAATATATACTTCTAACTCAGAGATCTTGACGACTGCTGAATTTGGAAGTGTATAGATTTATCATAATTTAGTTAATTGATTTCTCGCTGTGGCCCTATAGGTTGTTTGTTGTTGTTGGCTTCAAATACTGTGTGCTAAGCATTTGTACATGATTCCACTTGACCCCTTACAACAACCCTGGAATAGTCCCATTTTACAGTGAGGGAAACCAGGTTAGGAAGGGTCAAGTGACTTGAAAGAGGAGACAGAACCATTAAGTGGTGGAGTCACTTAACAACAGCTCTGAATGTTCTTGAATAGACAATATGGCATGTATGACACATTATGTCTTAGAAACATAAATTCCAGGGTAGAAACTAGTCATGCCTGCTGGTATGTTAATGCCTGTGAACTGGAGCCTGGACACCAGGGCGGCATGGTGGTGCTCCCTCCTGTCTATGTGGCAATCTTTTAATCCTTCCAAGGAACATTTTGGAGCCTGGGTTCCCTGACTAGGCTGCTGGGCGGCAGCCACTCCAGAGCTGAGCAGCCTGTTCCCCTCCTTCTCCCCCCCACCCCCCCCTACAGAGGGCTCCACGGGTAAGACTTGCCTGATGAAGGCTGTGCTCAACCTTCGGGATGGAACCAATGCCTGCATCCTGCCACTGCTGCAGATCGACCGGGACTCGGGCAATCCCCGGCCCCTCGTCAACGCCCAGTGCAAGGATGAGTACTACGAAGGCCACAGTGCCCTGCACATTGCCATTGAGAAGAGGAGCCTGCAGTGTGTGAAGCTCCTGGTGGAGAATGGGGCCAATGTGCATGCCCGGGCCTGTGGCCACTTCTTCCAAAAGCGTCAAGGGACTTCTTTCTATTTTGGTGAGGAGTTTTTCTTGGATAAATCCAAAGCACAGAGAGAATAAGGCTTTCCCCAAATTCTCAGGGTTAATGTATCAGAGAGCTGGTCTTTAAACTCAGGTCTAACCCCCAATGCTAGACTGCCTGAAAAGTACTTTAAGAGCTCTTTTCTCCTTGTCTGGCAAAGGAGGCTTGCCACACACTGCAGCCCAGAGCAGGGCTGGGGAATGACTGTTAGAACTGGTGTGTGATGAGATTAGACCAGACAGGGATTGGTTAAGGGGCTGCAGAGGGCCTGGGCTCTGTTGAAGAAAAAGAGGCAGGAGAAGAGAAAGAGCCAGGGGATCCTGGCTGGCTAGCCTCTGTTCTGTTACCTTAGGAGATCAAGGGCCTCAGTCCTCTCTTCCTTAGGTCAGAACTGGACAGGACCTGCCCTTATCAGTGTTCATAGGAGAAGGCACACCAGCCCAGAGGAGAGTCCAGGACCATTTCCCCTCACAGTTCATACCTGGGTGGGGCCAGGCTCCCCAGGCAATGCTCCATCTCTCCTGTGGGTGCCTGATCCACTTAAGGGAGACCCGAAGTCTATGTAGCATGAGGAGTACGCAGGTGGAAGCTGGGAGACCCGCGGTCCAAGCTGCCCCCTCATCCCCCAGGTGAGCTGCCTCTCTCTCTGGCCGCGTGCACCAAACAGTGGGACGTGGTAACCTATCTCCTGGAGAACCAGCGCCAGCCTGCCAGTTTGCAGGCCGCTGACTCACAGGGCAACACAGTCCTGCACGCCTTGGTGATGATCGCAGACAACTCGAAGGAGAATAACGAACTGGTCATCCGCATGTATGACAAGCTTCTCCAAGCTGGGGCCCGCCTCTGCCCCACCGTGCAGCTGGAGGACATCCCCAACTTGCAGGGCCTCACGCCTTTGAAGCTGGCTGCCAAGGAGGGCAAAATTGAGGTGAGTGGGGCCCCTTCCTCTCCCTACCTATCCAGCAGGGCTCACCCTGAGGTTTCTGCACAGAGACTGGGGTGGTGGTCTAGATTAGTGGTATCCCCACTTTTCCACTTTGAACACTCCTATTAGAACATTTCAGCCTATACCTCTAGTATCTCTGTGTCTATTTATAAATGATGACTGCTGAACTAACATACTGTGCCATATTATAAAAGAGAATTTTATTAACAAGTTGTTTGGGTTTTTTTATTAGGAGACAGGCTTTTCATACCTTTCCTATTTTACTATTAGATTTGCTTTTAGATTATCTTCATATTGATTGGTCAGTGTTCTTTAGAATGAATTTATTAGCATTTTATTTACTGTAATAGTTGCAAATTTTTCACCCAGTTCAACATTAAAAATTTGTTATTGATTGTAATTTTTTTTTTGCCACTCAGGATTTTTACATTTTAGTGTCGACAAATATATTTTTCCTTTAGGATTCCTTGGTTTTGCTATAGCTTAATTCCTTCTATGAGGTTATACATGTATGACCTTGTATGTCTATGTACATATTCTGCATACACACGTATTTTCATATTTTCTTTCAGATTTTTGCGGTTTCATTTTTAAGGCCTAAAACTTTGATTTATCTGAAAGTTATCTTGGTATAAAGGGTAAAAATGGGGGGCCTCCCTGGTGGCGCAAGGGGTTAAATATCAGTACTATGAAGCTATCCGCAGCCACTGCAGCACAAATTTGATCCCCTGCCAGGGAGCTCCCCACATGGCATAACAGTCTTCTCCTGTCTCACCCGCTGCTCCCCTCAGCAGTGTATTTCAGTCAATCTGCCTGTTCTGCTCCCCACTCTGTCTCTGGTGAATCCTTTCAACCCCTCCACCTCTAACCTACACCCCAGCTCTTGTAAGCATGAATAAATAAAATAAATCTTCTTAAGAAAAGGGTAAATATGATCCAGTTTTCTTTTTGTTCCAAATGGCTTACCAGTTGTGAGTTCCTTATTATCAGGGCTGGCTTCGTGGATAAGCAGCCTGTGCTGTTTATACAGGATCCCATTTTTAGATGGCAGGGATTTTTAAGAAGATGATAAAAATAACCATAAGTAGAAGTTTCAAAACCTTTTTCTTTCTTTTTTTTTTTTGCATAGAAGAACTGGGGTGTAGGCTAGAGGTGCGGGAGTGAAAGGAATAACCAGAGAAAGAGTGGGGAGCAGAACAGGCAGATTCACTGAAATTCACTGCTGAAGGGAGCAGTGGGCACGACAGGAGAGGTCTGCTGTGCCATATATAGGTTAACTCTCTGGCTGGTGATTGAACTCAGGCCTTAGTGGTGATGGCACTGAGGCTTAACCCCTAAGCCAACAGTGAGCCCTAAAGTTTCATAACTTTTCAAATATAACTTCCGCTGGCCAAAGGTGCTTTGGCGTGCTTTGTTACCTAGAGGCATGGCTGTGTGGTCTACTGGAAACCACTCCCCAAGCAGTTTTTTTCCCTCTTATTCCTCATTTGTGAAAACAAATTGCTTCTCCACTTCTTTGGGTTAGAGGCCATTTCTGATCGGTTGAAAGCTCTGGACTCTGACCACAGAAGTGCACACTAGTCACACATGTGACTAGTAGCCCCTGATCTCAAGGGGCCTTAAGGACCTCTGGCTGGGGCTCTCTGTCATGTGAGGAGTTGAGGAAAGGGGGCCTGGGGCAGGAAGAGCCAGAGGAAGGAAGAGGCAGGCTGGCTGACAGGCCTGAGCACGTGCGGATGGGCAAGAGGGTCTACACTGTGGCTGAGCATGAGCCCAAGGTGTATTCACGTGTCTGCTTCGGTGCTGCAGAGGGTGGGCAGCACTGTAGGGCATCAGGAGCTCTCCGTCTCCCAGTCAGTCCTGGGAGATGGTCGTGCAGGCCACGCTCACGTGGCACACTCTGCAGATTTTCAGACACATCCTGCAGCGGGAGTTCTCAGAGCCGTGCCAGTTCCTTTCCCGCAAGTTCACAGAGTGGTGCTATGGGCCTGTCCATGTGTCGCTATATGACTTGGCCTCTGTAGACAGCTGGGAGAAAAACTCAGTGCTGGAGATCATCACCTTTCATTGCAGAAGCCTGGTGAGCTGGGGGGCATGAATATGTGTGGAGGGCTTGGAGGGGCACAATCCCGGTGGCCTGCTAGACCATGCTATTCTGTAGCTGTGCCACTGGAGGGGGGATTGCATATCCTGTCCCTGGCTTCAGGGCCAGCGCTCATTCCACATACCCATTCCATCAACACGGGGACGTGCCAGGGTCCCGGTGGCAACCATTGAGAGTCACTGTGTGGACCACCACTTGCTCTGGATGGGAAAGAGAGGTCCTTGGTCACACCATGGCTGCAGGGGAGGGGCGGGACCAGGTGGGGAGGGGTCATTCAGGGCTCCCCATCTTCAATTTCCATCATCGCTTGCACTGAGCGCAGGATAGGGCCCTCGTATTGGCTTGATGACTGTACGCCTGCCTCACATTCCACCCCAGGACCGACATAAAATGGTGGTTTTGGAGCCGCTGAACAAACTGCTGCAGGCAAAATGGGACCTGCTTATCTCCAGGTTCTTCTTCAACTTCCTGTGTTACTTGATCTACATGTTCATCTTCACAGCTGTTGCCTACCACCAGCCCACCCTGGAGAAGGCAAGTCCAGGTTGGGGGGCATGACGGGGGGTGGGGGGAGAGGCCCGGAAACAACCCTACAAATGACAACACCAAGCTGTGACTGCTTGGGTGATGGGCCTGAGCTCTTACACAGCAGGTCAGAGTGTGGAAGCCAGCACCACAGTCACCGTAGCAAAATAATCCCTAATACTTCCTGTGTGCTCACCGCGTGTAAGTATTTGAAGTGATGACGAGTCTTCGTTTGTTTAGTTAATGCTGACAACCACTCTGAGATGATGAACTTTGATCACCCCCAGTTTACAGAGAAATTAAGTAATGTATCCAGAGTCACATTGGCTGCAAGCTGGGCTCTGAACCCCAGCAGTCTGGCTCCAGCCCCCAATCTCATAACCTGGCACAGTGTACCTTTTGAT
The DNA here is from genome assembly GCA_004024925.1 of Scalopus aquaticus. Classification (NCBI taxonomy): domain Eukaryota; kingdom Metazoa; phylum Chordata; class Mammalia; order Eulipotyphla; family Talpidae; genus Scalopus; species Scalopus aquaticus. The sequence continues at coordinate 3,245 of PVIJ01018177.1, read as the reverse complement.
AGACTAGATCCAGGGGTCCTGCCCTAGAGCCTGTGTTCCTGGTGCTGCTCTAACAGTCTCTCCACATGCAGGCTCAGCTCTTGCTTTCAGGGGGTGAGGTGTTGAGAGGGACCCAGGTCCTTGGTCCTACCGAGTGTCTCTTTAGCAGGTCTTCCTCCCCATGAAAGTGACAGCGGGAAACTCCATGCTGCTTCTGGGCCACATCCTGATCCTGCTTGGGGGGCTCTACCTCCTCATGGGTCAGGTGAGGGCTCCCCCTATTTCCCCACCCCATGTGGCTCCTGGCCCACCAAGAAGCGAACCTAGAATTCTGCTACAAGGAACCAAGAGTCAGTTCACCACATTTTCGTCAATTGTGGATGGTGAATCCCAGACCAGCTTTGGGGCTATTAAGGGCTGTGGGATTGGACTTTGCCTTCTTGGACTGTGTACCCTCCAACCAGTCCAAGCCCCCAGCAGGGACTCTTCAGTTGAAAATGCTGCAAGCTTGCAGGAGACAGGCAAGGCAGAGTGGGCAGGCTGGCTGAAGCACAAGGCAGTCACTGGGAACCCAGGGAGGAGGAGAGAAAGGAGCCCTCCTCTTTGCCATGTGCAGCGTTTGAGTTCCTCCACATCCACAGGGAGCCTGGAGGCCCCTGGCATTGTCTCAGTGTCTGTGAATGGATGCACTTTTGGGAAACAGTTTCCAAAGCTTCTCTACTGTCAGCAGTATTCACAAGCCCTTCCTTCTGCAAGTCAAAGCTGCTGCCTTAACCCCCGAAGTGGTGTTGTCTAGGTTCCCATATGCCAGGCCAGTAGGTAGAGAGCCTGAGCCCGGGCCCTGTGGGGTGGCAGGGCAGCCCGTGGCCTGGTGAGCAGTCTCACACTCCCTGTGTTTCTTCCCCGCAGCTGTGGTACTTCTGGAGGCGCCGTTTGTTCATCTGGATCTCATTCATGGACAGCTACTTTGAAATCCTCTTGTATGTGGGGCCTCACTTCTCAGCCTAGGAACTCAGGCGTGGGGGAGGCGGGTGTGGCAGCGGGCACTGGGATGGCTTTAGAAAGAGGATGTGGTGCCGGGGAGTTACAGGGCACTGAGACCAGCGTACAGGCCGGACTCAGGAGTCCAGGCTGTTATCTAGCCTGGGGTGCTCCTTGCTCCTGCCCTCATTATCATGATGGTGATACTGGTATTTACTGAGCCCTCGCTCTGCCCCAGTGGCGCCTGAATGTCTTCCAAGCTGAGTCTCACTGGATCCTCACAAATACTTTGAGTCAGGTTAGCCCATTTTACAGGGGAGGGAACTGAGGCTCACAGGGGTTAAATTACTTGCCCAGGATGGAAGCGGTTAGGACCTGATTGGATCCAGCCTCAGATTGATGGAGAGAGCAAGGGGAGAGGTGGTGGGGGTCAGCACTGGACAGTGGGAGCTGGGGGTCCTGGCCAAGTGGCCTGCGAGCTGAAGGGACCCTGCCCCTGTGCAGCTTGCTCCAGGCCGTGCTCACCGTGCTGTCCCAGGTACTGTGTTTCCTCGCCAACGAGTGGTACCTGCCCATGCTTGTGTCCGCGCTGGTGCTGTGCTGGCTGAACCTGCTTTACTATACACGCGGCTTCCAGCACACTGGCATCTACAGCGTCATGATCCAAAAGGTGAGAGGCAGGGGTGGCCCCAGAGCAGCCAGACTGGACAGGGCTGGACACCACATTCTCGTGAGATTCCTTTTGGTCTCAGCAGACAGGCGCCCTCCACAGTTGACCTGGGCAGAGGAACATTTGTTTGTCTGTGCATCAAGCACAGATCTGCTCAGGGGTCTGTGCTCTGCACACTTAAGCAAACACATGTACATGTGTGTGACCACAGGGAGCACATGTATCCCTGCCCTGAAGGACAGAGAGATGCTCATAAGCCCACGTATGCACTTGCACACGTGGGCTTATGCACGTGCCTACATTTGTGTATTTATTCAGCAAATATTTAGGAAATGAGTACTATGAGGCAGACCTTGTTTAGGTGTGTTACTAACAAAGCAGGCAAGTCCTTGCTCTCCTGAAACTGATATTCTAGTGGAGGAAATGAAAACACTAAGAAAATAAATGAGAACATTACAGACTGCTAAATTCTATGAAGAAAATGCACAGGACAGTGTGATGGAGAATGACTGGGTAGAAGGTGCTTTAGATGGGAAGGCCCTAGGAAGCTTTGATGTGAAAGAATGATTCAGCCACCACAGAGTCAGAGAAGAAGCATGTGACACAAAGGGACGGCAACGGCCAAGGTCAGGAGTATAGGAAAAAAGCAAGAAGGCTGGGGAGAGTGAGGAGAGGATGTTGGGGCAGGGGCGAGGGGGGCCAGGGCCTGTGTTGGCCATGGGGAGGGGTCTGCAGGCCCCTGGAGGATTGTTCTTCCTTTTCAAATTGTGGTAAAATATGCACAACAGTATTTACCATCTTAATCTGTCTATATTATACTTCCAGACATAAAGCACATTCACATCACTGTACAGCCAGCTCCAGAGCTCTTTTCTTCCCAAACTGAAACTTCTTGCCCCTTAAACACCAACTCCCCATCTGCTCCTGAGTCCCCGGCAACCGCCCTTTTACCTTCTACTACTCTGAGTACCTCCTATCAGTGGACTCATGTAGTGTTTGTTTTTTTCTGACTGACTGATTTCACTCAGCAGAATGTCTTCAAGATCCTTTTGTGTTGGAGGCTGTGTCAGAATCTCCTTCCTTTTAAGGCTAACGTCCCACTCATGTGTCTACCACACTTGGTGTATAGATAGTGTTTGGTGGATCAACATCTTGTTTATCCACTCATCTATCAGTGGACACTGGGTTACTTTTACCTTTCGGCTACTGTGAATAATGTGGCTATGAACACGAGTGCAGAATATCTACTCGAGTCCCTGTTTTTGATTCTTTGGGTATACACCTGCAGTGTGGAGTTGCTGGATCATATGGTAAATCTGTTTTCTCCCTGGAAGGTTTTTAAGCAGGAAAATTGATGTGATCTGATGTTGCTTTGAAAAAAAATTATTTTTTTTTGCGTAGAACTGGGGTGTAGGCCAGAGGTGTGGGGTGGTAAGAGGATTCACCAGAGACAGAGCGGGGAGCAGAACATGCAGATCTGCTGAAGTACACTGCTGAGGGGAGCAGCGGGTGAGACAGGAGAGGTCTGCTGTGCCATGTGGGTCAGCTTTCTGGCCGGGGATTGAACTCATGCTGAAGTGGCTGCAGATAGCTTCATAGTGCTGAGATCTAACCC
>PVIJ01018176.1:0-27107 GCA_004024925.1 Scalopus aquaticus | reverse complement strand
CGGGGAGCCCAGCACGCAGAACCCCCAGCTAGCCCGTCCGGGAGCCCTGCGCGCGCCCTGCCCGCCGCACCCCGCCCCACCCCGCGGCCTCACCGTACAGCCCCCGGAGGCCGCGCTGTCCCGTGGCCGGGTCGGGCGCGTTCCACATGAGCAGGGGCTCCTGCGCCTCCCGGGGGAAGGCGGAGTCGGGCCCGGACGCCAGCTGCCCCCCGGAGAAGCTGCGCAGCGCGTCGCTCCAGGAGTTCGAGGAGCCGTAGATGGCGCTGCCGTCCAGCCAGCCTGTCACCTGGTTGGTCTGCCGGGGAGGGGGAGGAGGGGGCGGGAGCGGACACGTGTAAAGGGTCGGTAAAGGGTCGGTAGCCGAGGCGGGAAAGCGGGACCCAGGGCCAAGGGTGTGTGAATGTCGAGGGTGGAGGTAGCCTCTCCCCACCCAGCCCTGCCAGGAGCCGAGCCCAGGGCACCACCTGTCTCGGGTCCAGTACTACGCACCACTGCCTGCCCTGTCTCACCAGGTCTCGGGGGTTGTTAGGACTCTGGCCGGTCTCAGGGTCCCAGCGGCTCCTCTGGAAGGGTAGGACCACGTCCCCGCGCCGGTCCGGGTCAAACACGGGGTCTCCGGGTGGGATTCGGATGTTGAGAAACTCGGCGGGGCAGCCAGGCATTTCCACGCTCACCAAGTCCGAGAGTAAATGGTAGCCTGAAGGCGTGGAGTGCAAAAGGATGAGCATTGCCAGTCCCCACGACCAGGGTGGCCTGCAAGTCAAGACAGCTGTTGGAAAGCAAGCTCCACCACCAGTTCTGTGACAGTTCTGAGACCAGCCTGTGTTTTCTAATCTGCAAAGTGGGGGTGTAGTACCCTCCCCACCCACCTAAAAAAAATTGTGAGAATTAAATATTGTGATAATCAAAATAATATAATTAATGTGAGGCTCCCTCAGGCCAGTCCCTATCTCCTAAGAGATCCTGCCTTGCCCCTCTCTTTGGAAGAAAGGTGTTACAATCACGTGGGAAAGGGACTCAGGGAGTCAGGAGTAAGTTTAGGGGAGCTTATAGCCCTTAATCAATACCCACAACCCCTTGAAATGAAGAAAGACTCAAAGTGCTAGAGGGAGAGGGAGAGGCCGAGATCACTCTCCTGCAGTCACTCTCCCCAGGTGCCGAGCTAAGTGTCAGGTAAACCTCAGCGTTCCCCACTTTGCCCTTACCAAAGAAGACTCCCAGCACCGTGCGGTTGCTGCTGGATGGTTTTCCTGCTGCACCCTGCGTGGTGGCGTCACTGAGCTGGCGCGGGTTGGGCAGCAGCGGCTCCCCCAGAGCCTGGTACACACCATCTGCATAATTGGCCGGTACAAGACGTTGCAGTCTGACCCCTGCAGAAAATAGGGAGCCCGGCTCTATAAGATCACCCATCCAAGAAGCCCACAAACCTCGCCTTACACCTCCCTCAAATCCCCCACCTTCTTCTCCCCTGAGTCTCCTGGCCCAGAAGTGCCTCGGAGATTTTTGCTCTGGCAGCCACGAAGAGGCTGCTTACTGACTGGCTCAGCATCTCCACAGCCTGGTCTCAGGCACCCTGGCCTCTTGAGCCATTCCTTCCCACCAGGGCCCCGGAACACACCTGCAGCACCTCGCTCGTGGTGCCTCAGGTTGTTGAACCAGCCATCATAGCGCTGCACTTCCCAGGGCAATGAGAGTGTGTCCTGGCAGCCTGTGGGTCGGACAAAGACTGCCTCAGCCTTAGCCTCTGAGTTTTCCTCCGGAGACCCAAAGGCCTCAGCTGCCCCTCCTCTGGCTCGCCACGTGCCCCCAGCAGACCCTTGTGGTGACACCAGTAAGGCTTCAAAGTTGTGCAGAGAAGTTTGTGGCTGAACCACAAATCTATCTGAGGGATTTCCTAGCCTCGGGAAACCGCTTGCCTACACTTTCCCCTTTCCCCCATTCTGAGAGGGTCTAGAAACTAGGGGCCCCAATACTTACTCGCTGGATTCAGGGGTCCAATCAACAAAGCTCCCAGAAGCATCAGAGCCTCTGGCTTTGCACAGGGCATGCTGACCCTGCCATTTGAGGGAGAGAAGTTGTTTGTGAGGATTACAATCTAGCATACCCCCAGGGCCACAAAAGGCTCAGGGACTCTGGGGGCAGGAAGGACGAGTTGTTTCCACTTCTAGAGTGAAACTTTTAGAAGCATCCCCAAGGACCCGCAACCACACCCAACTCTTTAGAACACTTGGAAGCCCTGCGGGCACTGACTCGGGACTACAGGAAATGAAGGGAAGCACAAGTTCTCTAGGGTTTGTCAATCCAGGGTAGGAGTTTGCCTCCAGCCTCCCAGAGTCCCCCCCAAACCTGGAATCCTCACTCTCAACCTCTGCAAAACTGCTTCTCTTAGAGGAAGCTGGTGAGTGCAAGAGGCTAGTGAGCTGGGACGTCGGGTGCTCACCCTCTGTGGTGAATGCCTTAGCATGGAGAAGGGCTGAGAAGATCAGACCCCAAGGTCTGATCCATCCTCTGGTTTAGGGTTCCAGTCTAGTCCAGAAGTCATCTTTCCTCTTAGAATATTTGCTTCTCTGCTCTGCTTTCAGCTTCTATACCGCCCCAATCCACCACCAACACTACCTCAGTGGAAGATCCTCAGCCTCCCCTGCTGCACTCTCACTCTTCTCTCTGGCTCCTCTGACTCGCTGCCGGGCCAGTCTCTTCTCTGGCCAGGCCAGCCTCAGGTGTGAGCAACTGGACCCTGGTTCGTCCTCTTCTTGTGAAGGCGGAACTCCTCTTTATTTGCATGGTGACCTTTGCCCCTCATTTGCAAGACCTCTTGCTGCTCTCTGGTGAGTTTGACCACTGCTATAAAAGGGGATTCCGGTTGCTTGAGACTTCCAAATGCCTTGCGAACCTCCAGAGCTGGGAAAAATAAATGACAGCAGCCAGTGAATAGTTCTGCTCCCCTGCCTAGCGGACTCCGCCCTGGCCAAGTCAGAGTGCTGAGAGCAGCCAGCCACTGCGCTTCCTTTAGGGCAAGCGGAGGGGCTCAATCTTGACCAGCCCACTGGGTCCTTTCTTCGCATGCTGGGGGCTGGATAAAGAGAGTGAAGTGGTGCAGACACCAGAAACTCACTCTCCCAGCTCAGGACAGACTCAGCTTCCCAGTGTGCTGCTCTTGGCTGGGTTGCAGCATGACTCTGTGGAACGGGGTGCTGCCTTTCTATCCCCAGCCCCATCATGCCGCCGGCTTTAGCGTCCCGCTGCTCATCATCATTGTGGTGTTCTTGGCCTTGGGCGCCAGCTTCCTGCTCATCTTGCCTGGGATTCGTGGACACTCGGTAAGGGAATGCTAGACTCAAGTCTGAGGGTGGGGTGGGGGAAGGCGCATCCTGAACACCTTCTGTCTGGGGCACTCAGGCCAGCTGAGACTTCAGCATGGTCCTGGATGAATAGTTGTCAAACTAAACCACTGAACTGAGAGATGCATGGATGGAGCAGACCCAAAAGTCTGGGGCAGTAAGCACCCTTTCCCCAACACAGGCAGAGCTCCCTTATCAGAGCCTGGAGCTAAACCCAGGTGGAACATTTGGGGGCTGTTACGTTAGAAAAGAAAGAGGCCAAGAGTGTCACACTGAAGTAGGTGTTATTGAAAGCCCAAGAGGGATGACCCTCTGCAGGCTGAGAGTACCCCGAGATCAGGGAAATGTTGTTTTTTTATTGGCTAAGACTGCTGCTGCTGGAATCTTTTGGCGAGTGCGGGGCGGAGGGGGTCTCTTTTGCTGGAGGAGGTGTCTGTTGGGATTTATTGCAGAGGGGGAGGGGGGAGGGAGACCAAGGGTCTCTACTGGCAGAGGGGGTGTTCTGGGATTTACTACTGGGGCAGGGGTCTCTACTGTAATTCTTTATTGCTGTCAATTTATGTTTAGTTTAGTTTATCTCTGGTGCCAGGGCAGTGATGGTTTTAAGATGGGAATGGGCTGGTGAGTGTGGATGGACGAGTGAATGCTCTCATCAGCTACAGAGAGTGAGTGCCCAGTCCAGGAACCAGAGGGATCCATTCTAGCCCTCATGTGAGGTTCAGGAATCTCAACTCTTCCCAGATTGCAGCTCCACTCCCAACCTGTCCTCTGGGTGGTGACTTTTGAGAAAAGAGGACCGAAGCCAACAAGTCAGACCACTGTTTCCTCTGTGCACTGTGTTGAGAGGTCTGGGTATGGGTGCCCCCATCCTAAGGACTCAAAGAAACCAGCACAAGTTACAAAGTAGACTGGGTACATTTCCTTAGATCCTCCCTCCCAGTAGAACCTAGGTTATATGTTTTTCAAAACTAAGATTAAAAAAAACCAAAAAACAAACAAAAAAAAAACTAAGATTCAGCTTCCCAGAATATTAGTCTGTGTTGGTTTCTTGGGGAAACTGGGGTACCTATGAATACCTGAGAGGGTGAGTTTCCACCTTCTGTACTTGGCAATCAAGCCCAGGAGCCTCCCTCTCCTGGGGTAGGTGACCCTACCTGCCTAGCACTTCTGGGCTCACTGAGCCTCACCATAACAGTGATCTGAGGAGGAGGTACAGCCAGGACCAGGACCCAGAGAGCTGGGGGAGTGAAGGTGGCAGAAAAGCTAGAGGCAGAGATATCCGGCTGTAGGGGGGACTGTAGGTGTAGAGAAACGGGGATGGGGAGGCTGTAGCACCTGGGCAGAAAACATCAGAAATGCCAGTGCCTTGGAGGCACTTGCACAAAAAGCAAGCTGGCATCAGTCTTAAAATGTCAGGAATGTAACTGGGGAAAAGGTATTGGGTAAGAGGCGGTTGGGTTGCAACCTTAGCATGGCTGACCTAGATATAATGTGGAACTGCATCTCCCAACAGAGGGTAAGGAGGGACCAAAGAAAAAGGCAGACCACTCCATATAAGTAGATAGCATTTTCAATAATCTAGGAAATTTATGAGACTTTTGTCTTTTTTTGACTGCAACACAGCAAACTTTTCTTTCCCTGCCCACCAAATCTCTTAAATTTTTACATAGAGATTTTTACCAGGTTAATCAAATACATCATCCAGATGGTTTCAACAATACATTTTACCTGGGATATGTCTTTGGGCAGGCCACCTGCTTCCTGGGAGCAGAAAGGCAGTGAAATAATTGCAGGGTGGGGGTGTGTGTGTAGTAGTGAATAGGCTCTAATTGTCTGTGGTTAGTTCAATGGTCAACCAGTTCTGATATTCCTTTGATTGTCTTCCCGAACATTCCACCCCTTCTGACTGCCTCTGACACCCCCCTCTTTTGCAATGTTCCCTGAGCAGTTAGCAAGAGGGTTTTTACTAGCATGGAGTCATTTGGTGACTATCTGGTTATATTTGGAGGCAGAAGACCCAGCAACAATGCAGTCACATGCAAGAGAAAACACAGGCTAAGACAAATTTCCCCCAAATCAATGACTTTTCCCATCAAGAGCCCCATGACCTGAACCATTGTTTTATTAAGGGAACTATAGATACACAATGTTCTGTTTGGATAATGACATAGATGCCTCCCTGTGAGGCAGTAATAATGTCCAAGGGCATTCTACTTTCGGAGGGCAGTTTTTTTTTAAGATTTTATTTATTTTTGCATAGAAGATGCAAGATGGGGTGTAGTTCAGAGGAGGCGGAGGGGTGGGGGGAAGGGTGAAAGGATTCACCAGAGAGAGAATGGGGAACAGAACAGGTACATTTACTGCAATTCACTGCTAAGGGAAACAGCGGGTGAGACAGAAGAGGTCTGCTGTGCCATGTGTGGGTCAGCTCCCTGTCTGGGGTTCTAACTCAGGCTGTAACGCTGAGACTTAACCCCTAGGCCACCAGTTGGCCTATTCATTTCAGTGTTCAATAGGGCCAGACTATCATAGGTTATAATTTAAGAATTTCTGAGTGATTTTAGTAAGGGCTTCTGTATGTGCTAAAACATCCTCCAGCCAATGAAGAGGACACAGATGGCAATCAGATCATACCAGTGAAAAACAGTTTCCACCCACCCTTGAGGAGAGGGAGGGAGATTGGCAGCTTTGGAACTTGACCTGGCTGTACATACCATACATGTTGACCAGGGGAAGCAGCACTGTGAGGTGTAAGGAGATACTGGGCAGCGGGGGACATGTCAGACCAGGACTCCCACCTTCTCCCCTCTTCCAGTGATCTGTGTTCCATTCCAGACAGTGCATTTAGCAGGTCCAGTCTGCAGACAATGGGACTCCAGTGGGGCAATGAGTAGTTCCCCCTTACCCAGGGGTAAGAAACAACTTACCAGTCCCTTTGGAATATATCATTGCAAATTCAAGTAGATGACATCTTCCCAGGCATGATGAGCTCGGTGTTTTCATCAGCATAGCATTTGATTCATGGTGAGAGTTGGGGCAATCGTTGTTCCCCATGACTTCTTCATGGTGTTGGGCACCTTGGCAGGGGTCCCCATCCTGGCATATAGGACAGCAGATCTTACTGATTAATATTAAAAGTTACTGAATCCTGGAACAGTACTATAGTCTACCTAGCCAAGGTGGTTTTTTACTTTACTATTCCATCTTTCCTTTCTACCAACCCTGCTGCTTGTTTGTTATTGGGGAAATGGAAACTCCATTCAATATCATGTTCTTTTGCCCAGTCCCCAATCACTGTCTACTTGACAGCATTTCTGTACATGGTACTTGGCTTCATTAATCCTCTAATGGTGGCAGCCCAGTTTGCATGGTGGCAAGGGGTCAGATCAGATGCAGTGTCCAGGCAAACCAGAGCATAGTTGGAGCCCTCATAGAGGGAGGAGAAAGAGATAATTATTTTGCCAAACTCTCTTCTGTTGGTAACTCAGGTGGGTGATCCCAGACTCCTTTGGCAGTTGCTTTGGGCATTATTTAGAACACTTTGGATATACTATTTATTACTGCATTAACCAAGTAGTTCCATTTCAAGGGCAATCTGGCATCCTTCGCAATATGCCATTTCACTGGGGGAACTTTCTCTGCATCCACTGTTGTATCTATTGAAGAGTCTATTGCTAAGGTTCATGCCTGAACATCTGGATTCCTGATTGCCAGAGGGGGTCAGTGCCTCCTTATGAGTTGGGATGTGGACAACAATAATGACCACCTCAGATTCTTGGAGGCAGATCAAGAAGTTTCTCCTCACATCCTGACCCCACAAGGACCTACTTGTGGTCATCTACCCTTTGACTTCCTGCCATCCAAGCTACAGGGTAAATCCCTTTAGAATAGCCCAACTGTCCATGCAAAGGGTTAACAGCTAGGGCCTATGAGTGAGCACCAGCCAAACCACTTTGAGTTCAGTCCATTGACTGCTGAGTGAGAGACTGTGTACACAGTCAGATGCTCTGTGGGGTATGTCAGGGCCGCTTCCGCAGCTGAGACCAAAATCCTAGGGGGACTCTACCCGTCTGTTATCTTTCCAGAGTCACACTCACACACACACACACACACACACACACACACACACACACACACACCCCTAACTCAGTCTTGCTTGGGAGATACCCAGAGCTTTAATCTGATTCACTGCTATTTTTGCAAAGGTGGCTTGCTACTCTGATTCCCAGTCCCATATGTGCATTTTCATTTATTTATTTATTTACCAGACAGTATAAGGACAGAGGCACTGCGGTACTGTGCTGGGTGGGACATAAAAGTTCTTCAAAATCCCTGTAAAAGCTTGAACCTCTTTCACATTCTTAGGGATTAGATAGGTTTTACCTTATCAATCACAGCTTTTGGTACAAGGTATGTCTTACCAACCAAATGACTCCCCAAAACTTTATGGTGATGGATTTTGAATTTTCTGTGGTTTCACTGTGTTTTGTCTTCCACACCTCTTGCCCCACCCTGCTGTAAAATGGAGGGCAAGGCCAGATGGGAGAAAAAGTGGACCACTCCATATTGGTAGATGACTGTTTTAATAACCGAGGGAACTTATGAGACTTTGATTTGGGCAGCTACAAGACAGGAAAGTTTTCTGTATTCTCCCACCAAATCTTAACATTTTGCATAGGGATTTTTACTGGGTTAATCACATGCAACACCTAGGTGGTCTTAACAAGACCTTTTATCTCAGGGGTATGTCCTTGGGCATAGTCTGGGTGCAGAAAGGCAAGCTAACCACTTATTTCAAGGTGGAGAGGTAGCCTCTAAATCCTGGATCCAGTTTGATGGGCAACTGGTAGTCACTTTCTCTTCATCACCTTTCGCAACAGAGGGGGCAGTTGTAGGAGCAATAGAGCTCCCTCCAGATGGCATGGGGTCAAGGGAGGTCTTGGGGTCTCTTGTTGGGCAGTACCCAGGCCTGACCCAAGTGCTTATTCCTGCAGCGCTGGTTCTGGTTGGTGAGAGTTCTCCTCAGTCTGTTCATAGGAGCTGAAATTGTAGGTGAGTGTGTGGTGCAACTAATGGGGAGAGGACCTGGGGTGAGAAGGGAGGTGGGTAGAGGGCACCTGGGAAAATGGGGACCTGGGGTTGACTTCAGCTCCTTTTAGTACCGGCTTTTCTTTCCTTACCCTGCACACCACATTGTATCCCTAGGTTGATCCCTTCTTTGCACATTGTACCATCTGTTATCACCACTCTCCCAATTCCATCTCCCCGTTCTTTCCACCCCGTCACCCCCAACTGTGTTCTTTCCACAGCTGTTCACTTCAGTGCAGAATGGTCAGTGGGCAGTGTTAACACCGCCACATCCTACAAGGCCTTCAGTTCAGAGCGAGTCCGAGCCGATGTCGGTCTACATGTGGGCTTGAATGGCATTAATATTACACTCACAGGTGAGGGAGCTGGGGCCGTGACCTCCCGAGGTTGGTGGACCCCACGTTTGGGGGAGTGTAGCAGAGGCGGCTGGAGGATCTTTCATCCCACAGACTCAGAGAGCATTTGATCCTCATGGATTTGTGTTTTTCCAAACACACTGCCAAACCCATTTCTCTGGCACCCTCACTTTTCTACCCGAATCCCCTTAGTAGTTCAGTCCCGTGTGCGTACAGCCCCATGACCCTGTTGCCCTTCGCAGGGACCCCAGTGCTGCAGCTGAATGAGACTATAGACTACAACGAGCAGTTCAGCTGGCGGTTTGGCGAGAACTTTGCGGAGGAGTATGCCGCCGCCCTAGAAAAGGGGCTGCCGGATCCAGTACTCTACTTGGCGGAGAAGTTCACCCCCAGCAGCCCCTGTGGGCTCTACCGCCAGTACCGCCTGGCGGGACACTACGCCTCAGCCACGCTGTGGTGAGCGCTGAGAGCCGGGGGCGGGGGGGGGGGTAGGCGCGGGGACGGGGGGAGGGGGAGGCGCTGGGGTGGGATGGAGGGTGAGGGGTCGTGTGAGCCGGAGGATATGATTTACAGTTACTGAAGGAGGAGGTCAGAGAATTACAGCCCCGCGGGTATTAAGGTCACGGTCTGCACAGACCGCAGGAATTAAAAGAAACCCAGCGGAGGCTGAGAGCTGGCTCCTCCCCCGGAGTACCACCCCCTCCCCTCCTCCCGGGCTCCAGCTGGCCTTCTGTGGTGGGAACTTAGGGGAAAAGAGGCTGTGGGAACCGGGCTTGGGAGAACCCGGGCCGACTGGGAGAGCTAGGCTCACGGCGCGGCTGCTCCCCGCAGGGTGGCGTTCTGCTTCTGGCTCCTCTCCAACGCGCTGCTCTCCATGCCCGTGCCGCTCTACGGGGGCCTGGCGCTCCAGGTCACCGGCGCCTTCGCGCTCTTCTCTGTTTTCGCCTTCGCCTCCATCTCCAGCGTGCCGCTCTGCCCCTTCCACCTCGGTCCCTCTGCGTTCACCACTCACTATGGTGTCGCCTTTTGGATCACGCTGGCCACGGGTGAGAACCGAGGGGGAGGGGTTTATTTTTACGATGTGCGCTTTGCAGTTGACACGAGTTGATAAGTTGCCTCTCAATAGTTCAGAGGCAGGCACTGATGTATCCGTTTTACAGACTGGGAATTCAGAAGGGTTGGGGATCTTGCCCCACTTAGCACGCGAACCCGTGTGTCATGTAATCCGCATGAGAGGTCTTTCTGTGGGGTGTGTGTGGGTGTCGGGGGAGCAGACTGGAGGGAGATTTAACAAACGAAGTGGGGCAAACCGGGTTCTAGCCTGGAGTCCTGATAGCCCCTTGCCTTCCGTCCGCACCCTGGCAGGCATCCTGTGCCTCTTCCTCGGAGGGGCGGTGGTGATTCTCCACTACATTTGGCCCAGCTCTCTTCGAACCTTCTTGGACCACAGCGACAAAGACTGTGGTGGCCAGGCGAGAGGGGACTTATCTCTCGTCCACAGCAATCCATGGCATGAACAGTTCGGCGCCTCATACTTAACGGCCGGTACTTACCTGTGAAATGGACTCAGTCTCGATTCCTTCCCCACCTCTGGCCAGCGGGCTGGGAAGAAGTGCCCGTCCCACCACCCTGGAACGTCTCCCAGGGTGAGCTGTATATAAATTCTTTTTCCTTTTGTTTTTAAACGCTTGTCTCTCGTTAATTTCCATGGCGTCTGCAGGCTCTTGGGCGATGCGTGTCCTCCGGACAGTTCGCTGGGCTAGAGGCAGTCTAGCAACACTCTCCACCTTGCCAAGAAGCCGAATTCTCTCAGCCAGGAGAAGCTAAAATAACGCAGAGGCTCTGGGAGAGTGCGCCCCCTAGCGAGCTCCGGGGGGAACCGACCGGAACCAGCATCTTCCTGAGCCACCCCAGTCCCTGGACTGTGGGTCGGATGGATGGCACATCGCAGTGACACCAGGTCACCCACCACTGGCCCAGCTGAGTGGGCTGGGAAGGAATAGCATTTTGGAATTTATTCACTTAGAGGTGGTGTCTGTGGGCCAAGATAGACATCAGCAAGGCATAAAAATGTAAATCTTGGCAATTTTTAAATATCCTCGGCAAGTACTATATACAATTTGGCAAACTTGAGAACTTAAGCTCAAACTGAACGTGGCACACAGCTGGTTCATATTAGACCTGGGGTGAGAAGTTTGGTTTCTTTTCTCTCCTAGTGCTGTCTTCCTTGTACTAAGAAATCACACAAACTGCAGGAGAAACAAAATAACAAAAGGGACCCTGGGCAAAAGGAATACAAGAGGTGCAGAAGGATAAGAGGAACGAGGGGAACCCACTGTACTGCCACCCCTACATACATGCACATGTACATGTCACTCTCTGGTGAAGCTGCGTTTCAATAAATGACATCAGGAGAGACAAGGCATCAAGGACAGGTGGGAGTGTTGTGTTGGAACAGGGGCAGCCCTCCTGGCCTTTCCATGCTAAGGCAGTCCAACATCTGTTCAGCACCTTAGAGCTTTGGTTTAGTTTCATTTTTTAACATCAATCAGTAGTTCCTTCTATTGCTACTCCACTTACAGATTGCAGTTCTGTCGGTGGTTCTGGTGGTTTTATAGGGGATCGATGAGCTCTGGAGCCACACTGGAAGTCCAGGTGGCCACCAGAGTGGGGAAATTTATAGGGCACAGTCAGGCTCTAGGACGATGAGGTGCTCCTCGCTGCAGTTTGCCTTGGCAGAAGCCTCAGACAGCGGGATGTCCTGGGGCTCAGGACTCTCAGCCTTGGACCGGTAGCGGGGACTCAGGAGTCCTCCTTCTTCAGGACTCCACTCCCGAACAGGACCCTCTGTCACACTCTGGTTGAAGAAGGCTTTCAGCCTGTGGGGCTGCATCTTGTGGGCCACCGTCATGGCCAGGCCCAGTAGCACACAGATCAGTCCTGGGGGGGAGGCAGTAGGTATCCCATTACTTAGTGTTAGTAACATCCTCCAAGGATATGGTTTGACTCTGTTGTGCAGAGTTTTTGGACTCAAAGTCCAGTGCTCTTACAGTTACATTTTAGGGGAGAGAGACAGAGAGAACACTTTGAAAATAGAGAAACCCTGGACCGTGGGAGAAGTACAAGACACAGAGGAGGAGGCATAGGGAAGGTCATAAGGGGGCAGACACAGTGGTAAAGGAGAGAAGGATTCTAGGAACAGGGACCCAGAAGAGATAGGGAACTGGGATGGGACATGAGGTGGAAAGATTTGGGGAAAGAGTTGGGTAAAGAGAGAATTAGGGGATGAGGGAATTTATTGAGATACAGAGAAAATGGGAATAAATATATATTATGAAGAAGTGGAACTGGGGAGAGAAAATCTAGAGATGAGGGCTGTAAGAGGGATGGGACTTTAAAGGGGGGGAGGCTGGAGGCCCCCAGAGGCAGATCATCAACCCCACCAGCATGATGGTCCCTCACCCTCCCTGGTCCTGAGCCCCCACACCCCCCCAGTGCCTGTCTTCAGGACTGGGCCTCACCTGTGGCCAATGTGATCCAGAAGGCAGGGCCAAGGTGAGTGTGCAGCGTAGCAGTGCCCAGGCGCAGGGGACAAGATGGAGTGAGTGACATGGCCATAGAGAAGAGGAGCAGTGCCAACAGCTGGAAGATGCCTGTGACCAGCAGCATGTGGCCACCATAGATCAACACGGGCATGGACAGCATCACGTTGGCCAGCAGCCAGCAAAGGAATGCCACCCTGGAGAGCCAGGACCTGGTGAGGACTGGACCAGGCTCCTCTACCTGGAGGGATCCAGGTGGAGGCCTAGGAACCTAAGGATTCCCCAAAGATGTGACATAGGGATTCTTGCATGTGGGTTTCCCAACCAAGCACTGGGTGACTGGTGCCAGCCTGTCCCACCAGGGACCTCCACAAGAGAGGAGGGGAGATAGGGAGAAACCCCATTCCTAGGTCTATGCCAGCCGGGCCTCCATCCCACCCGTACCACAACATGGCTGAGGTGTAGTGTCCTGCCAGGCGGTACCGGCCATGCAGACCACATGGGCTGTTTGGGGTGAACTTCTCGGCCAGGTAGAGCACTGGATCCGGCAGCCCCTTCTCCAGTGCCTTTGCATACTCCTTAGCATAGCTCTCGCCCAGGTGCCAGGTGAACTCCTCATTGTAGTTGATGGTCTCATTCAGCTGCTGCACTGGGGTTCCTAGGAAGTGGGGTGCCTGTGCTCAGTAGGACCCAAAGGTCAGTGAGCATTTGCCTGGGATGGGACTCACCACATTGGGCAGATGGGCAGAGGGACAGGAAATGGTCTCAATTGAGAGAAGACAGTTTCCAATCCTGGGGATTTCCCTTCCTACCATTCCCCCATCCAAACGCAGATCACCAAGAGCACAGCCGTCCCCTCCCTCCCAGGTAAGAGCCCTTCTCACCCGTGAGAGTGATGTTGACTCCTCCCAGTCCAATCTGCAGGCCAATTTCAGCGCTGATCCACTCGGAACTGAAGGCCTTATATGACGTATTGGTGCTCACCTGGCCCACAGACCACTCAGAACTGAAATTTACAGCTGGGGTTGGGGAGTTGACATGGGAACTGGATATTACTGGGTTAGTCAGAGGGAGAGCTACAACGAACCCCTATCTGTTTTGCTTATAATTGTATATCCATTAACTAGTCCAGGGTCTAGCTCTTCCCAACAGTACGTGTGGGATGAATAAATGGATCAGAATCCAAAATTTTCCTTGCTCATATACTGCTTACTCCATTTCTCCCCTCATTTAGGGAGAGCTAATCAAGCAGGTGGGGAAGGAAGCATTGGCATAATAAACAGATGAACACAGACAGCTTCAGTGAGTAACTTTCCATGTCTCCTAGTTCCCTGATCCCCAAAGCAAAGCAACCAGCCACCCTCTCCCACTATTTCCTTGCTCCAGCTTCCCGAGGCCCTCTCTACAGATTCATTTTGACCTGCTTTCCTCTGAATAAAAATCTTAACAAAGTTGGAGAGATGCACCGAGGATGATTTCTGGGACCATATCCATCCCACAAGAGTGAGGGGGACAAGGCCAAGGTGAAGGGGGCAGCATCTGAAAGCCCACCCTGAAGCACAGGCTGCTCTGTGAAAACCAGGAGAGGAGAGGCGAGTGGCTAGACTGGACAGAGGCAGCTGCCAAGTCAGCTGTGCTTCATACTCACCCAGGATCACAGCCCCGATGAACAAGCTGGTCACCACCCGCAGCAGCCAGAACAGCCTCTGAGTCACAGGGTGGGGGGGGGGGGTTAGGAAGAAGCACCCTCTTTCCAAATCCACCCTTCCTCTACGCAGAGTTGGGGAGGCTGTTCTAAAACTGAGGTCACTTGGTCAATCGAAATCAGAGTGCCTGGGCTATAACAGGTGCTCAATAATTATCTGCTGAGTCAGTGGGTGGGAAGCTCTCTGCTGGGGTTGGGGCAGGTGAGGTTTTCTCCTGGGGGGTCTCTTTGCTAGTTGTAATCAGAGAGTCTGGCCCCTCACTTGGAGGCTAGGGCCCCTGGGGCTGGGGTTTCCAGGGCTGGGTTTGTTTCTCACCATTTTGCCCCGAATGCCAGGCAGGATGATGATGAAGGTGACCAGGGCTGTCAGAAAAATGGTGATGATGACGGACAAGGCAGTGTCCATTGGGAAGATCGACTTGAGGCTGGTATAGAAGGGGAACTTGTCTCCCAAGGCAGCCATTTTGGTTGAGGTGTGGGGGGAGGTGATACTCTACAACAACAACAACAACAACAGATGTTTGTTGAGTACCCTTTATGTGCCAGGCACTGTTCTTGCTGCTAGAGATAAAGCAGAGAGTAAACCAGAACAGGCCCTTCTTCTCTGGAGCTCACCAGACTCCACTGTTAGTGCCATTCCGCTTACTCCTCAGCCATCCATCGCCTCATGTTTCATCAGTGAGAATGAGAATCTTGACAATCAGTTTCTTCTACCCCATGCTCCCTTCCGATCCCCAGGCCCCCTAAATTAGTGCCACCACTACCCGAAGCTTTCTCTAATTCCTCTGGGACTGTCTTAAAAACATAATTCTCTTTTATCTCCCTCAGGCTTCCAGCAACAAGCAGACAGATGACAGAATATAAAAAGAGTGATATTTACTATCAGGTGAAGGCATAAAGGTGAAAGATGGTACAGGTTGTAATAAGGTTGGCTTTCCGCCTCAGTTCTCAGAGGAACAAAGGCCAGTCAGCGCTGCTAAGTATATTCCAACTACATCATCAGAGGCTCTGCCCACACTAGTCTGTTCAGCTTTTTCAAGCACTCTGGCTCCTGCTCTGGAAACTTCAAAACAATCGAGCTGAAATGAATTCACCTCAATAAACAGTGAAGGAGCACCTGCCCTCCACCAGGCAGATTCTGGGACCAGATATCTTTCTCTCATATTACTACTGGCCTTCCTCCTTGATTCAAATTCTTAGGCCTTATTTCAGCTCAAACCCTGGCTTAGAGTTCCTCTGCCTGCCCTCCCAAGATTTCAGATTTTTTTTTTTTTTTTTTGCTTCAGTTTGTCCCTTTGCAGCCAGGATATTGGGGAAATGGTAGCTGAACTTACTGTGTTTTGTTCAATCCAATCACAGTAGATTGCAAGACATATTATTCTAGGAACCACAAGGAAACAAAGAAAAAAAACACTGCCAATTAAACCAAAATAGACATTGCTGGTTAAGATAACATGTTAATATCAGATGTAAAAATAAATACATCAGTGACCCCAGTTCTGCTCATTTTTTCTGCATGTGATCTGTACGGAGGTCTCAATTTGCCCAGAAGTCTCCGTAATTAAAGTCTGACCATGTAGTATATAGTGATACAGTGAAAGAATAAATTTTGGAGTTGAGCAGCTCTGTGTTTGAGTTCTGCCTCTGCTGCTTACAAGTTACTTGACCTCTGTTTTATTTAAAAAAAAATAGAGATGATGACAATAATATCTATCTCATAGGGTCACTGTAAATATGAAACAAAATTGTGTCTGTAAGATACTAAGAACAGTACCTAGAATAGAGTAATAGCCATACATGGAGATACCAGATTAGGGAGGAGTAGGTATTTCATTACTCTATTTACCTCTTTTTCTAATCGTCTTGGGAGAAAGTCCTAGGCTACAATCAATTTGGGGTCTCTTTTCAGTTACTTACTGTCTATATCATTAGACAGGTAAATCCCTAGTCCTTGGCTTCCTTACCTGCAATAGGATATGATGATCTCCAGTCCCTTCTAGTTCTAAATTCTGTAATTTTCCTATAACACACCACAGCTCCCAGACTTCCCTTCTTCTTCAATGCTGGCCACCTCTTTGTACTATCTCTGTGGAGTAGCATGTTATCAGTAAAGAGACAGAGAGATAGTTTTAAGTTTTCATCTTGTCTTTCAAGGCAAGTCATATAACCTCTGAGTCTCAATTTCAATAGAAAGTTTTTGATTTTTTTCAACTCAAGCTCATCTATTCTCATGACTGATGCTTCTTAAATCTATCTCTCCAGGAAGACCTACCTGGGCTCCAAACACAAAAGTGTCAGCTAGCTCATGTAATTTTAATATTTGGATGTTCCATGGATGCCTCAATTTTACCAGGCTCCAAACTGAATTCACTGTCTCTACTCTGCTTTATATTCTGTGTTCATTATTTCTTTGATGACATCACTACCTCATCAATCAAAGAAGTCAGAGACCTGGGCCATCATACCTCCAAAAGATTTCTTGAAACCACCCATGCATTTCCTTTCCTCCTACCCTATTTCAGCCTCATCCTCTCTTGCCTGATGCCAGACAATTTTTTTTTAAATTTTAATTTGGGATTACACTTTTGTTCTTCCATGTTAGAACAGTTTTTCTTACAAGCAAATGTAATCACTTTACTCCTTTGCTTTGGTCAAAATTGAATCTTCTCACCACCATACATAAAGCACTTGGTGACCTGGTTCCCCGCTATTCTCATCTCCATCTTTTGCCAAACCTAATCTCTAGCCATATTGAGCTGCTGGCCCGCTCCCTAAATCTGACATGCTTTTTCAAGTAGTCATATCTTTGCATGCTCTGGAATGTTCTTATGCCGCTGGCAAACTCCGTCTTACCCTTCAATTCTCAGCTGGTGTTATCTCCTCTGTGAAATTTCCTATTATGCCATTGGGCCAGTGTGGACCTTCCCACCTCTAATGTTTTGTTTGCTTTTGAACATACTTCTAGAACCACAATAATTACGCTATACTCAAGTTGTTTGAACATCTGTCTGTTGTTAGCTTCTCATCTCCTTCAGGGCAGAGACTTTGTCTTTCCATCTTTGCACTTCTTACACATAGCGAATGCTAATCGGCTCGTGGGTCACATGATTGAATTTATGAATGAGTTCCTCTCCCTACAAATGGCATCCTCTGTTTTGCACAGGAGAGGGAGCTATGCACTCTCATTGCCCTATAGGAGATTCCTATTCAACATTAACCAAGTATCACCAATAGGAGTAATGGCTAGGCAGGAAGGGATCTCCCAACTTGTCAATTTCTAGTGCTTTCACAAAATTTTCAGAAAGCTGCTTTCAATAGTTGGGGCTTCCACAGCATATGTATTCATGTTTAATTGAATCTGACATATATTTCAACTCTAATTAAGGATGAATAACTAAGAATTTGCAGATTAAATCATTTTATAAAATATGTGATAGTAGTAGTCATTTTAAAAGAGATGTTTATTGATTTAAATACTTTTAATTATGACATCTATACTGAGGCCATTACATTTTGAAGAAAGGCTTTATTTTTTAGGAACTACTACAAAATGCAGAACATCTTGGTTAATAAGATAAGAAGATTAAGTTTGCTAATAGTAAGAAAGCATGTTATATACTAGAAATTCAAAAATGAATATTTGCAGTATAAAAGTAGAATTATAAAGTAATACATGTTAGCCAGGGTCACATATTAGCATTATTCTTGCATTTCTTGTAAAGGAAGGTTATAAAATATTTTACAAGAATGGCTCATCTCTATTAATATGGTGCTTCAAAGAAACACTGACAAAAGGCTTTCTGTATCTTAAGTAGAGGAGAACAATGTCAACTTATTTCCAATTTCCAAAATATTTATTAAAGATGACTACAGCAAAAAGACAGTTGGTAA
Organism: Scalopus aquaticus; assembly: GCA_004024925.1. NCBI lineage: Eukaryota > Metazoa > Chordata > Mammalia > Eulipotyphla > Talpidae > Scalopus > Scalopus aquaticus. Next base: position 9,184 of record PVIJ01018176.1, on the reverse strand, counting down.
ATAAAATTTGCCTTGTTTATTTTGTTTGTACTCGACTTTATGACTTATGTTTTTCTTAATCTATGTTGCCTAATTTGGAGTTAATTTTTCATGATCCTAGTCCTCATTTGGGTTTTCATTATTATGACTTTATGACTTGCATAAAGAGGTGGGAGTGAAATGAAAAGTCCTCACACCCAGAAATCCTGCTTTTCCTACAAAGTTAGTAACTGCCCTCAGGAACACATCTCTGGCTTACCCAATAGAGTCTGACAATGGAATTTCTTCCAATCAGAGAAAAATCCCATATCAGTTTTCTCTCAAACCACTTCTCCCCTAGCTCACCGCCATGACTGATGGAAATAAGCCCATACCTACACTACACAGTCGACTTAAACCTACAAGTTCATGTAAATGAATACATGGTCATGAGAAGAAACTAGTTCTCAGTAACACAGACATCTAGATCCAAACCCCTCCAACAGAGGCCCCTGTAACAAAATTGAGGGGCTTTCTTGCTGGGGCAGGCCAGTCACCACGCTTTTGGACCCTCTTTTATCACCTGGCCGGGATGTGACTGCCCTTTCTAGACTTTCCTAAAATACTGAATCATTTATCATGTTCAGTTGTAATTAGACACAGTCACTCTATCCTTGCCCACCACAGGATAAAGTAGGGTTCCCCTGTGTGTATGAAGGTGGGTAAGAAATAAAGTTACAATCTTCAAGACAACTAAGCCTAATAGCTCTACTCTTCAGCATCCGAAGTAATTATGGGCTTTCTTAATGCTCTGTGTCCTTTGTCGTAGCTTGATGTGGGTTCCTATGAGCGGGCTACTAGCTGGCCACTCATGGGCAACTGTGACCTATTTGCGATCTGCAAATCACAGCAGAGCATTCCTTGACTACCTATGGAGTATTGCCTGTATCATGAGACAGGCCCGGGGACACCTAGGCCGCTGTTGACCTGATTACATGACTGTCTCCATGGAGGTCTCAGGATAACTGCCTGTGATAACATCAAACTTAGCTGATGCAAATGTCTCTTGATGTATGGTGAAGATGCCCCCTTCCCTGTCCCTCATAAATTTTTGTCCCCCATTCCTATCCCACCCTTTGGACCTTATTCCTCATCCCCTTGTTGCATGATCAGCTTTTACTAGCCCCTGTGCTTTCAATAAGCCGCACAAGAACTTCTGCTCAAGTAGCAGGGTCTTGCATCCCTCATCTCCTTCCTGCCACAAAGTGGCAACAAAGTTCCTGTTGCAACAGCTTGACAGGACTTTTTTCCTGAAGTCTCCTCCCCCCCACCCCCACTCCTCCACCTTTTCTGGAACCCATAGTGTAAGGACTACTAATTCTTAACAAAGGAGGAGTAGGTGACACTCCTGGAGTTGCTAAAAGCTATGACTGGTGACAGATAGCTACTAGAAGGTGAGGTTTATTTCTCTGGTTGGGGTTTACCCTACTGAAAGTTTAGGGCTCTGATAGGCTAAGAAGACCCTGTTTTTTTTTGTTTGTTTTTGTTTTTTTTAAATTTTTTTTATTTATACATACAAGCTGGGGTACAGGCCAGAGGCACCGGGTGGCAAGAGGGTTCACCAGAGACAGAGCGGGTAGCAGAACAGGCAGATCAGAAATACACTGCTGAGGGGAGCAGCCGGCAAGGCAGGAGAGGTCTGCAGTGCGCCATGTGGGATTCTCCCTGGCCGGGCGTTGAACTCGAGTCACCGCTGCTGCCTGCCAACAGCTCCACAAGGCAGCGCTTAGCCGCTGCGCCACTGGAGACCCAAGAAGACCCTGTTTGCAGCTCCTGGCCTGGCTTCTCCTCTTAAAGAAGGATTGTGTGTTGGGAGGAATGGGGATGTGTATTGATGGGCCTATTAGATGTGTGTTGTTACACTAAAAGAGAAGCTAAGTAGAGAAATAGAACAAGATCTGAAAAGTGGGTTGGCACAGGAATCCCCAGTAAAGGGTGAGGTGGGTAAGGAGCCTGGGGTGCTGAATCATACAAGTCAAATTATCCATTAAGCCGGGATAAGGATTAAGTATTTATAAGCCTATGGCGTTTTTTTGGTCCTAGGAGGTTTTTCTTGCCTCCTCTTAGTTTCTCATCAAACTTTCTCTTTGAAGAACTTCCACTTGATCTGCACCTGGTCTGGATCTACTTAAAAAGTGGGTCCCTAGGGGTGGGGGCAGAAGCCAAACTTCATGGGCCCTCAAAACTCACCCCCATAGTACCCATCCGAGCAGTCACATCCTGGTCATTCACACGCAGAGAGAGGTTCCTACGTGAGCCTCCTCCAAACAAAGCGAGTGTAGCAGCCGGCACCTTCTATTCCTGCCAGTGGAACCTCACGCGCTGCGCTCCGGGAGGTAGGAGCAGGGAGGGAACCAGATCCAGACGATCTGTCACCAAAAGCGTGATTCCTTTCTCTAGGATGGGCTCCCTTCCAACCCGTACTCTTCGAATTCATTTAAGGACCAGGCCGTGACCTGACAACCGGGTCTGGGGTGCTTCGCACCCCCACCCCCCACTCAAGTCGCTAGAAACCTCAGACCACGTGTCTGAGGCGCAGCTGCTCTGACCCCCTCCTCGTTCTCTGACGGACAGAGAAAGGACCAGAGCGCAAAAACAAATTCCCCCTCCCCCCGCAGCCACCCTTCCTCTGTCCCCTCCTCCCCCCACGCCCAGCACTCCCAGGAGCTCCAGCACAAACCTAAGGAAGCGTTCGGGGTCTGTCGGGGCGCAACCGCTGCTGGAGAGCCGGGAGTCCCGGAAGATCTCACGAGGACTCTTGGGGGAACGGCTACCACAGACCCTCACAGCGGCTTAGGACTGGATGGGTTGCTTGCACGCCTGACCTAGTCTGCGGGGATTGACCAACACGCTTGGTCTCGGAGACCAGATCCTATGGTGTGGAGAAAGTTTGGGGAGCGCTTCCCCAGTCCCCCGCCCCCGCCCTCCGCCCCACCTCTCCTTCCCAGCCCCAGCGGACCTGGAGAGGCCAACTTGCCCTTTTGTGGTTCACGTGGCCGCACTAGCCGAGCCCTCGACGCGACGGGACATCTCTCCGAACTGGGTCGTGCGAGCCGGCGCCGGCTCACCTTGTGCGCCCGGGTCCCCACGGAGCACCTCGGTGAGTCCAGCCTCGCCCGTTTCCACCCCGCCCCGCCCCACTCAGCCCCGCCCCGCCCCAGAACTGTGACTTGCCGTAGCGTCCTCACCCACCCAGCCCCGCCTCCTAGTCGCAGAGCTGAGCGGGAGCTGAAGGAGAGCGGCGTCGTGGGCCAGCTTCCAGCCTTGCAGGAGCCTTCCGCTGTCCCGCCTGGGGGGACTTCGTGGCCGCAGGTCAGAGCGAGGAGGGGTTCTCCGGGGCTCTCCCGGGGGTGGGTGCTCGAAGGGCAGGGCTGCAGGGTTGTGCGCCCCAGTTCCCAGTTCCGCCACGTTTTTTGAGGGAAGGTGAATTCTAGTCTTGGTCCCCTTCCACCTCCTCAGATCTTAGCCAGAGGCTAAAATGTGCCCCGTTATGGCCTGTCCTTCACCCCAACAAGATTTTGAGAGACAGGAACCTTCCAGACCTGGTATGTTGAGTAATCTACTTTGATTGGGCCTAGGGAATCTCTCTGTAGCTCCTCCTGACGCCAGCACATCGTGCCGGGCATAGAACTTTAACTTTTTAAGAGTCCAGGCCAAGGGAAACTTCAGCCCTCTCTTGAGACCAAGTTGGAATCCCTGTGGCCATGATTCATCCATCCGGCAACCCAGGGTCACCAAGCTAGGACTTCACACGGGAAAAGTGGCCTGATGGGGCAAGAACCAGGCAGGTCTGTGTTCTCTCCCTGGTTCTGCCACTACCTGGGACTTCCCTACCCTGTGGAGTGTTGTGCCTTCCTTTCAGGGTTGTTGTACCAATGTTGCTGTGTAAATCGTCCTGGCTACCCACCGACAAGGATGGGTTGTTAAGCTGCCCACTTCCAGCTTTCCGTTGCTCCCACAGCCTGGACTGAAAGCTCACTGCCTGTCTTTACAGGTTGAGCAGCAAGCTGCATAAGGTGTTTGGGTTCCACAGACATAATGGTAGAGGGGAGGGGTGGGAATCTTAGACCGGGGAAGGATCATGTTGTCTGCACTTCAACCATCTAGTCATGCTTTTCACCACTATCAAAGGCCAGCATCTGGACATGGGATGGAGTGGGTTTGGAATGCTGAGCTTTTCAGTTATAACAGGGCTCAGGTTTTTTCGTTTGTTTAATGGGATATGGTGAGTGAGGATGAGGTCACCACTCCCTGGGTTCTCTCCTTGTGACTAGATAACTTGTCCAGGAGCCCTGAGTGTTTGATTGTTGATAAGGCTTTTCCTTTCTCCACTAAATAGTTCCCCAGTCACTTCCCATCCCAGTCTCCAAATTGCCTTCAAGTAAGATGCCTTCACTATGTCTGCCACTCAGGAGACACAGCTTAAGTCTTCTGCTAACTGTTTCCCTGGGGCATTTGCTGGCTTCGGGAGAGAGAGAAGAAAGCCAGCACTAAACACATAAGTACCCAGCACTGTATCCCTTCTGAGTCTGCCCATGGAGTCAAGTTCCAGCCCACCCTTTCCATACTGAATTTACATAAAGCCTGTCACTTCTCTTGCTTTGAATTCAGTCTTATTCTCACATTTGATTTTGGCAATGGTGCTAGGAGGTAAAAAGTTCCAGTATGTTTACTTCCATAGCCAAAAAGGGAAACCAAGATCCACACCAGATAAGTGACCTGCCTAAGGCCGTACAGTGGACTGATGGCAGCACAGTGTCCTGGTCTCAGCCCAATGTGATAGTCCCCAAGCAAGACTCTGTCCAGGAAACACACACTGTGGGAAGCAACATTGCCAATTAATCTTAGAAGATAAAATCCAGAGGCAGTATTTCTGTTTGCTTTGTTCATCATTTAATCTCAATGTCCAATATATAGTGGGTTCTCATCACAGACCTATTGAATGAATGAATATTTTTAGAAAGAGAAAGTTTCCTACTCTTTGACATCCACTGTGAGCCATCCACAACCATGGTTGGTTGTGTGAACCAACCCCATGCCTTGGTCCCCAGGGGCTAGGAAGGGTACTGACCTGACTTTCTGGATGGTGGGGCTCATTCTCTCTGTCCTTTGTCTTTTTCCAGGGTCTCCACTTTAGGGTGTCCTAACACCTGAGCCTTTTTGTCATTTTCATCATGGGCTTGTACCTGGTGCTGGCATGGATTCTTCTGGTTGGGCCATGGCTGCCCATGGGTGAGTACATATTGGAATAGAAGCATGACTTGCAGCAGAGGAACCCAGCACCTTCTGGGCTCCCCTCAGGACAGAAGCTATGTCATGTTCATTTTGTATCCCTAGTCCCTAGCTAACACAGTACCCTGCACATAGTAGGTGCTCATTTCAAGCTTGTTGACTAGGTGGATGTATAGTAGAATGGAAGATTTTACCAAGTACTGAGATTTAGGGAGTCTTCAGCTGCTTTGTCAGCATAGGCATTCCTTACAGTCTGGGAGACTAGTGCCGTCAGGACCTGGAAATATTGGGAGACCTTTTTTGCTTGGGCCTAGTGAATTTCTCTGGAGCGCCTCCTAGTACCAGCACCACACAGCCCTGGATTCTCTTCTCTCTCCTCAGTCTCCTTTCTTCATAAAGTAAGGACTCCGATCCCAAATAGGAAAAGATTGAGTAGACACACATGGCAATAAAGGATGTTGGTGTCAGACTGGACTCAAAGCTGAAGGGAAGCCCCAATGTTCTAAAACAACCAATGATGCATAAGAGTTGTTATCTTCATCTTTGGACAGTCTCACTAAACTCTGAGACCATGTTTTGCAGTCTGGATCTCTGGGGGTGGGGGGGAGCGGAGTGGGCTTAAGGTTCCCCAAGGTAAAAATAAAACAAAAAAAAAACAAAACAAAACAGGTCTCTGATTATCAGGGGTGGGAAGTGGATGAACAGGAATCAGAGAAAAACCTGAGGAATGACCTGTCCGGGCTGGTGGTGATAAGATGGTGAGATTTCCCCTTCAGCATCTCCTTTGCCAGAGCTGCTCACATTTGCATCCCTTTGAGCCCCCTCCTTGCCTTAACCTTGGAGTTTCCTCATCTCCCCAGCTCTTGCTGCTTATTCCCAAGAGGCATTCCCCCAGGACTCTCCCCAGAGGCTCCCTCCCTCTTTTGCCACCAGTTCTTAGAGATTCCATGTATGTGGCTGCCCTAGTTCCTACAAGTCCTGGATCCTTAGTTGCGTTTCTAAACATCAAGGCATGAGTCATTTTCCCTCCCTGAGCCCCTAGTGAATGTGTGTGTGTGTGTGTGTATACGCACACAGGTGGACAGTAGAAGCCCTGTGGTTCTGTCCTTAGTTTGAGTGGGGACACAATCCGAGGAATGGGTCTCTTTCTCTGATTGAAAAGAGTCCTTTTCTGTGTTCTGTTCTCTGAGGTGTAGCAGCCTAATTTGGGGGAAGCAATCTGTCTGATCATCTGATCTACTGACCAGAAGGACTCCCATTTGACCCCTGATACTAGACCCTTCCCTCTGCCTTTACTGTCTGAACTCATTCTTCAGTAGTTTTTGGAGAGTATAATAGAGTGAAGAAGAGAAATTATTTTGGGGTATGTGATGCCCCCAAAGAGGAGGGAGCAAGGTTAGCCACATGACCAGCCCAGTCCCTGATCCCACCCAAGAAATGGGGAAAAGATCAGAGGAACAACAGGTCACAAAATAGGAATCTGCGGCCACACCCTTGCCTGGGGCTCTGGAGAGCCAGCCTCTCTCCACACTGCCCCTGCCCAAGGACAGATCACAAAATGACAGGTCCTTCAGTGGGTGAAAGAGTGGCTGGCTCTTGGGGTGTGGCTGGCTCTTACTCAGTATGATGTCTTAGGACTGGGAATCATTACTGTTTTGCTGTGACACCCAGGGGGCTGAGGTGTAAGAAGGCTCCTGAATCTCCTTCTCCATTGTCACTGTTCTTCAGCCTCCTCTTCCTCTGCGAGGCTATTTGTCAGCACACACTGCACCTGACTACATTACATTAGTGTTCTCTGCTAAGTCTCTGCTACTGAGCAGCTCAAACATTGGACTTGAGTTTGGAGGTCACTTTGCCCTGGTTAGTTCCCTCTTCCCCTCCTTTTCACCATGTGCTGGATGTCCACTTTCTACTGCTCTGCATGCCGATTCCCAGGACCCATAGGCAGGCCTACTTGCCCTCTCATACATTGACTTACCTACTGCCCCTTCCCTGTGTTCTCACACAGAAGCTCAGAACCCCATTTCGTGGGAGGTACAGCGATTTGATGGGTGGTACAACAACCTCATGGAGCACAGGTGGGGCAGCAAAGGTAAGTGAGAACCAAGTGGAGACAAAGCACCAGGGTGGTACCCACTATTAAGGGTAAGGGCTGGCAGGTACCAGCAAGAGCTCCATCCATTTCTAAGGTTTTATATGGTATGGAAGCCCTGGAAGAGAGGTCATGGAGCCTCCTGAGGGTTCATCCTGGACCCAACTTTCTCCCCGCAGGTTCTCGGCTGCAGCGTTTGGTCCCAGCTACCTATGCAGATGGTGTGTACCAGCCCTTGGAAGAACCCTACCTACCCAACCCCCGAGACCTTAGCAACACGGCCATGAGGGGCCCTGCAGGGCAGGCCTCCCTACGAAACCGCACAGTGCTTGGGGTCTTCTTTGGTGAGAGTCTCAATCTCTGGGAGGAGGAATGTTATTTGAACACTCTATATCAGAGGGGGTAGGTAGGGAGTTGAGAGAGCAGTGATGGAGGATCTGAGAGATGGGGATGGGAGAGGGAAGGGGAAGTGAAAGGGCAGGAAGCAAAGGGGTTAGGGGAAGCATAAATTTGTTCCATGGAGAAAGAAGAATGGTGGGGGAAGGAAGATTAAAAAGGCATTCTCCTCTAACCCCCAGTGTTGGACTGTTGATGGGAGCAGGAACATGAAAATAACCTGGTAGGGACTCTTGGTAGTCCTGTTCTCACTCTACCCCTGTGACTTCCAGGGCAGGCTCAGGAAAGAGTTCTGATTGTGGCTAAAGGGCTGAGGGAGAGTGAAAATAGGGGTGATAGGACCTTCTATCCCATGTCACTTGTCAGTTGTAGGTTCCCAGCAGGAAGGCCCAGCTCCAGGGTGCCCACACTTACTCCCCAGTGTCCAATATATTACATTGAGGCTGGCAAGCCTTCTTCTGGGCAGGCTGCTTCCAGCTGCATGTTGAAGCTGGTGCTGGCAGCCCGCTTGCCTAGGCACACTCACTGGGCACCTCCCAGTTACCAAGGAGAAGGCCAAACTGGCAGAGAAAACAGTTTGGACCAGGGTGTAACAAAGGATTGGGAAGGGCTGGGGAGGTCAAGGCTTGGACTTGCCTAAAATGCTGAGTCTTTTGAAGCTTCAAGGGGAGTGGGGGGAGTAGATACCTGCCACAGAGACAAGAGTGGCCCACAGCTGACCCTGAGCCCGCCCCCATTGCCTGTAGGATACCACGTGCTTTCAGACCTGGTGAATGTGGAGAGACCCGGCTGCCCCGCCGAGTTCCTCAACATCCATATCCCGCCCGGAGACCCTGTGTTCGACCCCAACGGGCGCGGGGACGTGGTCTTGCCCTTCCAGAGGAGTCGCTGGGACCCCAAGACAGGGCAGAGTCCGAGCAACCCCCGGGACCTGGTGAGACAGGGTGGGCAGTGAATGGTGCGTGGTACTGGACCCGAGACAGGTGGTGCCCTGGGCTCGGCTCCTAGCAGGGCTGGGTGGGGAGAGGCTACCTCCACCCTCGACATTCACACACCCTTGGCCCTGGGTCCCGCTTTCCCGCCTCTGCTACGACCCTTTACCGACCCTTTACACGTGTCCGCTCCCGCCCCCTCCTCCCCCTCCCCGGCAGACCAACCAGGTGACAGGCTGGCTGGACGGCAGCGCCATCTACGGCTCCTCGAACTCCTGGAGCGACGCGCTGCGCAGCTTCTCCGGGGGGCAGCTGGCGTCCGGGCCCGACTCCGCCTTCCCCCGGGAGGCGCAGGAGCCCCTGCTCATGTGGAACGCGCCCGACCCGGCCACGGGACAGCGCGGCCTCCGGGGGCTGTACGGTGAGGCCGCGGGGTGGGGCGGGGTGCGGCGGGCAGGGCGCGCGCAGGGCTCCCGGACGGGCTAGCTGGGGGTTCTGCGTGCTGGGCTCCCCG
>PVIJ01018175.1:0-27111 GCA_004024925.1 Scalopus aquaticus | reverse complement strand
CAGAAAGAAAAAGAAAAATATCGAATGGTTTCACTTATAACAGGACTATAGGGAGGCCGGGTGGGAGAGAGACACTCAGCGGTGGGGGGGGGGGGGGGGGGAGGATAAGGGCACAAAATGGAAGAGAGGAGAATACAGGGGACCATGGAGATGGATCACGGGTGAATTGGTGGTGGGCTGCCCAAGGGGAATACAAAATGTAAAAGACACAAATAACAATAAAAAAAAAAATGGAAAAAAAAAAAGTAGATGTGGCAGCTGACTGCACCCTACTTCCTCTAAGACTATGTCCTGGAAATAGGACCTATTACTTTTTAATATATCATATTGGCCAGAAGTTATTCTCACTGATACAGTTAGCTACCAGGAAAACTGGAAAATGTAGTCTCAGTTCTGTGTGGCTCAGTGACCAATTTAATATCAGGGACTTTATTTCTATCAAAGAAGAGAAAATATTCTGGGAGAAACCTAGGGAGCTCTGCTGTCATCAGATTTATGTAAACTTTAAAAGTCAAGTCTCTGAAAAATTGCAATGGAAGAGAATACCAAAACATTCACTCTTGTCTTGACTTAGAGATTGGACTTATACTAATTGAGAATTGATTATTTTGATATTCAATGTATACAGGATATGATTGTCCTGGCATAGTTGCAGGTGTTCATTTCATAATCCTTTTCAACCATGTAAGAAGGGGGTCCCAATTAATGCAAGACACCTAAATTTAGTATGCTATAACAAAGACAATAAAGTCACTAAAACGCTGGTGAGTTTCATTCAGTGGTAAAGTGTCTCAGATATAATCAGTTAATGAAAGTATTATCATTTTTAATACTTACTTAGACTTAATTACATTTTGCATTGTTGCATATTATTATTTCCTTTCCATCTAAAATAAATATTAGAATATTCATTAAGGAATGCTTGTTAGTGATAAATCTTATTTTTGAAACATTTTGCCCTCATAGTTTTATGTATATCAAGTTCTAGATCAGCAGTTATTTACTCTTGGCACATTAAAAATATCACCCAATGAAGAGTGTCAGAGGCACAAAGGGTTGCCTGCTGGTGCATGCAAGCTTGCCTTGCTGTCCTTTGCTCATGTTCCCACAGCTGACAAAGAGTGAGGCCAGCATCACATACCACCTCTACAGGTACAGAGGCAACAGCCCTACAATTGTTCAGGGTCTCCTTTGAATTCCCTATCTTGCTCCTGCAGCTGGACGTGCGTGCCTTCCTGGATTCCCCTGTCAGCATTCACGCTACCCATACTCAAACCCATTCTCAGGGGACCTGGCCTCCAAATCTTCTTTCCAGATATTTCTCACTAGGCAAGTATGAGAGCATTGCTTGATGTTATGGTTGCTTCAGAACCTCAAAGAATCTCAATCTCATTGTTAAAGGATAAACAATGAAAACTAATCTTTACTTGAAAAGCAACACCTTTGTGTGGAAAATATATTTTTTTAAGTTTAATAAAACCCAGCCTTGAAAAGTAGTAATGGATATCCGACTCGTGACTTATGCTTATAAAATAATCTGACTTTTCAAGTTTTGTTTCTTTCCCGTACATTGGTCTTATAATAGTTACAATAGCAATATTGCTGGAGGAAATAGTTTTATGCCAATGAGTCTGTCTTACAAGTCCCTCTGAGAGCAAAGGTCCAAGAGCACAGGATAGCTATAATAAAGTGGGTCCATTCATAAGGCAACATTTTCCAGCCTCCTGTGCTTATAAAACTTCAGCATAAAATTGATTTGCCTTTATTTGTTTCCTGCCTCTGAATTAAAGCTTAATCTTCTGCCTGGAGGGAAGTAATTGTATAGTATGTCCAGGACATAAGACAGTACATTAATTGATGTGGATTCCTTAAGAAACACTGAAGATTTTTAAAAATCAAGTATATGAGTAAATGCAGTATTTTATTTGGTCTTGGAATACATAAAAATTCTGAGCAAAGGAAAATATGGAGAATTTAATACTGCTTATTGTGCGTATGAAGCTAGTCTCTAAAGCAACTTATTTCTACATATGTCTTATCTCTATTGTTAGATGGTTTCTTGTTTATTATTTCTTTTAATTCCATTCAAAATACTACTATAAAAATAGGTGTCTCAAAAGTAACCTTATATATGTAATTAAAGAAGAAAAACCTCGAGATAGATTTGAAAAATATATTTCTGGTTATTTGTTGTGGAGGCAGGGAAATGAGATTATTTGTGATGAGTCAAGGTCTACAAATTTCAGTTAAAATAGACTTTTAAAAACATTTCGAGTTTTAATTTCAGAAAAAAAAACCACATTTAAGCTCTAAAGAAGAGCTAGGAGACAGTAGAAGATTAATTGCTTTGTTTTTAGTTCTTCTGCTGAGATGTCACTTTCCTGTTTTTTATTAGATGCTTCCAGGTTATGTTCCCAGGACTTGAAAAAAACAGCGGGTTAGACATTCTCCCTCTGTTCATCTTCAGTTAGAATAAACTTTAAAAAATATTTTTGCCTTCCTAGGGAGCATAGAAACCAGGTGAGAAGCAAAAAAGTTTTAAAGGTGCAAGAACAATACATATGGTAGTGATGATTGACACCAATGTGAAAATCTAAGAACTCTTGCTGTCCATCTGTCCTAATAGGTAGAAAATTTTGACATGCTGCACAATGGGGCAGGATAACACTTTCAGAGATTTTCAATTGCCCCAACTTTAGGTTTTTCATGGTGCAACTTTTGTTAATTTGTGAATTCTTTGTTAATTTGTGAATTCTCAGAAAAAATACTGCGAAGAATATGTCAGGGAGGAAAAATGATTTGACTTCTATCCTGCCAGGCTCTTAGCTGAGATCCAGATTAACAGGAGATAAATAAACAGAAATTTAGTAACATGTTTATCTACTATATACATGGGAGTTACCCAGGAAAACTGAGTAAGTCATCAAGCCATCAAGCCATCACTTAAGCTACCATCTCCAGATAAAAACAAAACATGTTGGGACTAAGGAAGTCAGAAGAGAAAGGAGCTCAGTTATGGAAGATTACTGGCAAAAGCATAGTGAACAAGGTTATGGTTCTTAGGCAGATTTAAGTCCTAGTCTTCTCCATTAATCAGAGATTTTGTTGTCCTTCTCTTCATGATATAGAGAGCAAGACACCCTTATAAATGGAAATTTCCATTATAACTGTGATATCACTTACAAAATGATAACTTTTGTTTGGTTTCATTGTTTTCCTACGTTAGCAAACTCTCAAAAACAATCAGCCTGAAATTATCAATATGGAGTGTTGTATTTTGCTCCCTTTGCATCCTCTAAATTCTATTTTGTAAAAGAATGCTGAGAATGCATAAAAAGAAAGCTACAGAGGAAAAGACAATGTATATCCAAGTAGCATTTCATTGGTTTTTCCTATATAATAAAGCAAAGGATGTTGTAGATGTAAAATTTTAACTGTTGATCATTATTATATCACACTCACTAAAAACAGAACTGACATAATGAAGGATAGACCTCATCGAAATGTTCAGAACAGGTCTTTCTAAGATTTATCACTTTGGCATGTGGATTATTTTGAGTTGAGGACAATCACAGCCCTGTAAGGTCATGAGAAACTTTCACCATTACCTTAGCTATCTCAAAAAAAATAAATATTGGGGTTCTTACTCAAAATTAAGGGTATTACCAAAAATAACATTTTTATCCAAGAAATATCTTTAGGGTAGAGCAAACATCTAATTACACTGGTCAACAGTGAGATTGTAACTGACTTAAAAAGGCCCTAATCTGTAGTATCTTGGTGTGCTGAACATGAATATAACCCTGAAAAATTTTTATTAGCTGTCGTTTTGAAGTTATTTCATATAATTCACTTTATATGTTTCACAGTGTAAATTTATCCAGTAGGAGTGTAACAACATCCTAAATCAGCCTAGAATGATGTAATATTGCATCGCATTGCATAATACCATCATGCACACATCATCCAGAGTTGACTGCATCATTTTCTGATGCAATGCAATACTACTGTCAGGCAGCTGCTGAAGTAAGCTGACATCAGCAGTGTACTACAGAAAGCCCTGTTGGAAAAGTTGAGCATTGAAAATATTTCAGACTTTGTGCGAGATAGTTTAAGCTACTGTTCCATCATAGAACTGTTATTATTTTATCCATTTAGGCACAATACAGAACAGTCATGCCCCAAAAGTGCGTTAATAGCATGGATAATTTCTGCTCTATTTGTGGGGAAGTGCCATTTGCCAACCAGAAGAAAAGGATCACTTCTCAAGTGAAGAAGGCTTATCATCTTTACTTCGGATGCAAGGTTGCTGACCAAGACAAACCTTTGGCCCCACATCTATGCTGTGCTACATGTACAACACAACTTCATAGTGGGTAAATGGCAAAAGACCATCAATGCCTTTTGCAGTCCCCATGGTGTGGAGAGAGCCAAGCAACCACATAAAAGACTGTTACTTCTGCTTGGTTCCTCCTCTTTCCAGCAGAATAACAAAGCAAAAGAAGTCGAGAAGAGTCTACCCAAACATTCTGTCTGCATTAAGACCAGTTCCACATGGGGAGGGACTTCCTATTCCAGAACATCCAGCAGAAGATTCTCTTTATTCATCTGATGAGGACAAGGGTGAGCCGACCTGTTCTCCTGTACCATCAGCATACAGTGATCCAGGTTTTCACTGTGGTGCATCATCAACCCCACACAGACTAACACAGGAAGAACTAAAAGACCTCATTAGTGATTTAGACTTATCCAAGAACAAGGCAGAATTGCTAGGATCAAGAGTCCAACAATGGAATCTTCTAGAAGATGTCACAGTTACTTTCTATCAAAAGTGCCACCAGCAGGGCCTCCCCGGTGGCACAGCGGTTGGGCGCTGCGCTGTGGAGCTGTCGGCAGTGGCGACGCAAGTTCGACGCCCAGCCGGGGAGAATCCCACATGGTGTGGCAGACCTCTCCTGCCTCGCCCGCTGCTCCCCTCAGCAGTGTATTTCTGATCTGCCTGTTCTGCTACCCGCTCTGTCTCTGGTGAACCCTCTCGCCGCCCCACAGCTCTGGCTTGTACCCCAGCTTGTATGTATAAATAAAAAAAAAAAATAAATCTTTAAAAAAAAAAGTGCCACCAGCAGTTGGAGCTTTTCTACAGAAAGGAAAGTACTCTGGTATTCTGTTCCAATATTGAGGACCTCATGAATGCCTTAGAAATCACTCATGACCCACAAGAATGGAAACTATTTCTAGACTCTTTGAAACTGAGTCTTAAGGTTGTGCTTTTGCACAATGGAAATCATCTTCCATTAATTCTATTCCTGAACAGCTGTACAAGAGACAAGCAAAGAAATATAAGAAGTAGTCTATGACTTGATTTTTTACAGGTATTAACCATAGGCCCATTACTATTGGCAGGCATTTCATGATGTAAACATCAATTTATTGCAGATTACAAAAAAACTAGAGCCAACATTAGAATTTGAGTGTCATATTCATGTTGAGCACATACAATTTGATAGGAAATAACTAATTTTATTTCAGTAACATGATTTTTTGTAAAAATTTGTTGACCAGTGTTACAGAGCATCTGTTCTTTATCATATAAGTCCCTTGCTTCTTTCCTTGAAGCTCCAGATCTTAATACCATTCTTTAATTTAGGATATTAATGCTCAGTTTGCTTCACTGTCTTTGAAATCCAAATCTATGCAGATTATTTGGAGTTATGTAATTAAATTAGTTCTTTCCTCCCACTAATCTGTATGGGGTTAATTTGATTGTTCAACCAGTTCAAGAAGAACCCAGAGAGTGGAGGGAAATTCCTCTCCCTAACAGTATCAAATTTTTGAAGTCAGATTTTTCTCTTAGAACATGTTTACCAACTAGTAAGAATGGTGGAAATATTAAAATTATATCATGTACTGAAGGGGAGCAGGACAGGCCACCCCAGAATATGTCACTTTGGTATGTGAATTTTTTTTCCATTTACCCAAGATTCTCAATTGTAAATTGAGCTACATTCACAGATATGAAGAACACCATACATTCATAGGTATAACAGAGATTTTCTCATCATGCTCACATTTTCAAACAATAAATCAAATAAATTAATAAGCAAACATTACTGTGTATAAATTGTCTTTTAACTTTGGAACTGGTACTGTGGAAAATGCAAATAGAAAGCAATGCTATTCACATAAAACACTTTTCAATAACAGTCTCCTATTAGGTGAACAAATTCAGTAAATTTAAAAAAAATGTTCAAATGGAGATAGTTTTAAGCATAACTCTATGCAATTTTTTTGAGAGAGTCACATCACACAATAATTTAATCATCCTTCTGAGAATTTACTATAGAGTATTTGGACTTGGAAGCTATTCCAAGGAGTTTGAATGGACTTTTCAAAAACTGACTTCTTCTTATATAAGACACGATAATTATGTGGTATGTCAATCAGTATTTTTAGTTACAAGTTAACATAAATCAGCTTTGTTTGATAAAGCAGAATTTATCAGAGCATACTGAATAATCACAAGCTCTGAAAAGTAAGATTAGAGATGACATAGCAATGAATGACACTAAAAATTGATCTAGAAAAGACACTGACTCTACCTGAAGGCATTACAAGCCGTAGCTCATATAGTCAAAAAAGACTGCTGTGTTACATGGGTCAGTATAGACAGTACTCCACCTCAAAAACTCAGTTTCCCAGCATCTATTGCTCCATCAGAGAGAATTCTATAGCTTCTGTTTCTTGCTCCACTCCGCAGTGTGTTTCTGTCAAACTGCCTGTTCTGCTTCCCACTCTGTCTCTGGTGAACCCTCTCGCTGCCCCATGCCTCTGGCCTGTACCCCAGCTTGTATGCATAAATAAATAAATCTTAAAAAAATACCATTAGATGAAGTAAAATGCATATAGAGGAAAAGAGGCTTAATTGATGTTCTTTTCAATTAACACATAATTGAATAATTTCAATTAAGACATAACTTATTGTGTAGCTCACACTTATTTCAATGATTTGCAGAATCTCTTTGGCAAGTATTTGGATTATAGAGGATAAGCTGCTTCCTAAGAAAAGATGTGTGCCCCATTTTCCTCGATTTCTAAGGAATAAATTTAAAAAATCCTTTCCCAAAGTAAACATATTCAAAGAGTTTTGGGAAATAGCCATTTCATATGACCCACACATGACATGGCGACTATAATTGGTGATTAAGAAGGAAAGAATGGCCTCCCTGGTGGCACAGTGTTTGAGCGCTGCACTGTGGAGTTGTCGGCAGCGCGCGATGCGAGTTCGACGCCCAGCCGGGGAGAATCCCACATGGTGCAGCAGACCTCTCCTGCCTCATCCGTTGCTCCCCTCAGCAGTGTATTCTGATCTGCTTGTTCTGCTCCCCTGTTTGTCTCTGGTGAACCCTCTTGCCACCCCACTCCTCTGGTCTGTACCCCAGCTTGTATGTATAGATAAATAAATCTTTAAAAAAGAAAAGAAGGAAAGAATGATGACTCCCAGGAATCTGGAAATATCTGGAAGCAAGGACAGAGAAGGACGTGCCCATATGAAGGAGAGAAATTACATGCCCTCTGAGTTTCCCATTATACTCCTAAGGAGAGTGAGAGGTGAAGGAAAACACATCACTGTCCTAGAGAGCCATGATGATCTCAGACAAAAAGATTCTCTCATTCCTCACTTAATATTATGCAAATGTTTATACTTGGTCATGCAATGTTGTAGAGTTTGCATTTTCTCCAATAACAGGAAGAATTTGAAGCCAAACTGTTCTTTCTCACCCCTCTCTCCTCATCCCCCTACCTAAGATAACACGCAGAGTAACCAGGGCCCTGGAAACCAGCAAAACCTTTGTCAGAAGAGCCACATACATACTGATGTCACAAGTGTGAATTTAGAATTCTTTATTGATTTTGTAATGTTTTACTCCTAATTCTTATTGAAGTCTATAGAAAAATAGAAATAGCCTGAACTATCAGGAAATGATCTGGATACTGTGTGACATCATATATAAAGTAATAAAAAAACATTAGGAAAACTCAGGATTAAATCTTGAATCATGCTTCTGCTATGACTCACTGTGTAACTAGAGACCAAATTACCTCAGCTTCCGTACCTCATCTTAGAAGAAGAATGGCATTTTCCTCTATGGAGAGGTAATATATTAAAAAAAAAAAAAAAGTTTGTAACTTTAAAAAAAGTTGAGCGAGACAGAGAGAAAAAAGGACATGGAGTTAAAAACTTAGTATTGCTCAGATATGGAAATATGTGGTTTATTTATGTTCTGCAATTAATTTATTTTCATAAGTCCTTTCCCAAATGAGCATAGCACTGATGAAGCAACAGAAGAGAAGGCGGGGGTAGGGGCGAGGAAACATTTCAATCTACACGGAGTCGGGGACCTTTGTATTGTAAACCAATTCCTTTGGATGAAAAGTCATTGTCAGAAAAATACTCAGCCTTTTCAGACCTTCCCATACTTTATTCTTCTCTCCAAGCTGGTATGGAGGCAAATTATAGTGGCAGGAGAGCATTAGGGAGGACTCAGAGTCATGTAACTTTTGTAAGTAAGCTTCGCTGCCAGCATTTCCATCTCCTACAGGCAGTTCTTCCTGTCTTAACTGTGGGGCATAGTCTGTACCCACTGCTTAAGGTCTACGGTATCCATTCCTCTTCTAGTGGTAAATGTCCTGAAAATTGTAGGGCCTTTCTTCTTAATCTTACACCTATAATATTACCCCTTTTCAGATTCTACATGTTTCTCTACCAGAAAATACATAAACTTTTGTTTCCTGCAGATCATCCACAGAAAACCAGTGCTTGATTCATTTATCCACCCAACACCCTTGCCAACGCTGGCCTACAATTCCAAGTTTCCCTAGAGAAGAACAGGTAACCCCAAGCTAAATGAAGAATCCATTTTCACATATAGAGATATTTCCAGAGTATCCCCTCCCCCCACATACACTTGGAGGGGATTGATCTGGAGACAGAGAGAAGTAAAAAATTTAGTATTTGCATCTGCCTTGCTAGTTCTATCATCCCCTTATCCTTCATTCACTGTACATGGATCAGAAAGATTTCTACCTTTCTCATTGGCAGGATTTCGCTTACGCCGTAATTTTAATTCTCCCAACCCATGACTTATACGTATTCCTGATAGTATAAATTGGCAGCCGTGTTTCTGATAGAAAGAATTAAAAATACAAAAAGTAAATATAAAATATACTTAATATCTAAATATACTTAATATCTGAAAAATATGGTTAATCAGACCTACACATTAATTTTCTAGGTATCTATCTGACTACCATTTATCTCTCTATACCTCCATCCATCAATCTATTCACTTATCTATCTATAAGTCTAACCTACCTAAATACACACATTTGTAATATCAAAGCATGAAAACATTTTAACTTACCTGAAACTCCATAAACAACCATAAATTCTCCACAAAAATAAACAAGAGTTCTCAGTGATGCAAACTTATTCATAATTATGTATTATGGTCATTCATAAATGCTTACTAGTCATCTATTTTGATGGCTAATTTGTCAATTTGCTTAGACCATTTTACCCAGATATTTGGTTAAACGCTGGTGTAGATATTGCTGTGAAGGAGTGTTTTGTGTGAAGTAGACTCTGAAAAATGCAGATTACTATGCTTAAAATGTCTTATTCAATCAACTGGAGGGTCTTAAGAAAAAAATAAAAGAAAACCTGACATTTCCTGAGGAAGAGGAAGTTCTGCTTGCAGACTGTCTTTGAATTCCAGCTGCAAAATCTCTGAGTTTTTCTCAGAATGGTTGAGCAATCAAATTAAAAGCAGACAGGTTGATAGACAGAAGGGACAAATTTAATTGCATGCATGCGGAAAATCAACATGGATTTAGATTCTAAAGTTTACACACACAGAGAGAGCACATATACATACATACATATATCCGTGTGTGTGTGTGTTTGTGTGGGTATGTATCCTTAACTGAGAAATGGGATAGAAGGGCCTAGGGCATCAAGGAGGGAGTGGGAGGCTCACCTGGGGAAGGGGAGAGAGTGACTCACATGACAAAGACCATATGCTCTGTAATTAAATGCCCTGCCATGTAGGTAGATGTTTCCAACAGAAAGATTACCTCTGGTAATAACTTTAATACTGGGTAAGATCCCCACTTTTCTTTCTTTCTTTTAGCTAATTAAGAGAATGATGAAAATTTCTCATATGCCAGAAGGGGTCTTGATTAATCTCAATGCAAAATAAACCACATGCCAACTTCTTGGCTGGCCTATCTGAACATCTTGGGGAGGTTAATCCTTCACTGCCCATTCATGAATAGTAGGATTCAAAGCAGCGCACATATTGCAAAGTTTGTATATTCATAACACAACTATGACCTCCAAACATAAAGAGGAAATATCATACTGAGAATGTACATTAGCAATTATAACACATTTTAGCTATTTACTGGATTCTCGGATCCAAATGAAAACTGAAAGTTCACATCTACCTAAAGTTGCCAGGCTAAGTCATTATTCTGAGGGCTTTTGAACCACTTTAGAAGCTTCTCTAAGGCCACGTCAAAGAAATTAAATGTTTGAGATGCTTTGGCAAGATATTAGCCTGGGTATATTTTACCTGTATGAGAACAGGCATTTCAAATTCCAAATCATACAGATTTACACGATTTTACAGAAATGGAAGTGGAACTGACTTTTAAATGCTTTGTCCTGGGGGAACTGTCCTAAATCTTAAATATGAGATGCAGACACCATCATTCACTAAAGCACAAGGCGATCTTGTCTATAGGAAACGACTGTTTCTACAGAAATCTAGTGAGCACACAGGGTCAGAGCAGACTTAGATGTGTAGGGGTCAAACATCTCTCACTAACTACATACTTATTAGCTATGCAATATCCACTGCACTTCATTGCACGGGCTGGTTGCACAGAGCCTGCAAGCCAGTGCCAGCTATACCTGTCTCAGTAAAGATACAGGTCCTTAGTCAGCACAGGGGCTTCAGGGCACACATATTCATTTGGACTTTGACTTTAAACTGTGCCACTCTGTGGGAAGGAAATGGTCAAGGGCAGGTGTTCAGTACCTTAATAAGCAGGTACAAGAGATGTAAGGATTCAGTATATTAAGCAAAACAGAAAACCAAAATTGCAAAACAAAAACAATCAAATACACAAAGGGAGCTTTTATAGCCCTTTTATACATTAGTGGTTAGAGTAGTGCTTCCTGTTTTCAGACTGAAAAGCACCAATGAGGTACTAAGTTTAACACTGTTAGAGTTCCCTCAGTTTAGCCAGTATGTAGTGCCCAAAATTTGAATTAGTATACAGAAACAGGACAGAAATTGTGGATGGGATAGCTTTGGATTCAAGGGCTTGGCGACAGGTTTCAGTATCACCCAAATCAAGCGGTCTCCATTTGGCATTGCATGGGTTAATTATGTAAGAGGAACAATCTTTCCCTAAGAGGCAGACTTTTATTCAAACCTAAGCATTTCCATAGCAAGACGTAGTGGGAAGTTCCTTAGACACAGGACTGAACAACTCATGAGAGTATGCGTGGTCTGTCACTAGATGGAGCCCACGGTCAATTCAGTTCTGGGGTGTCAGAAACATATGACTTGAATGTAATAGAAAAATTAAGATGCTTTAAATATCCTGGATGGGAAAGAAAGGAACTTAAAATAAACCTTGTATTGAGGATGCATTCATGTAAATTTCTTACCTTTGCAGGGTTTGTCTTTAATGCCACATTCACTGCACAAATTTTGATCAGTTGTATGGAACACCATTGTTGGAAATAATTCGGTCTGGACAATGGAGAGATCATTTCTAGCGTGCAGTTAGATTAACATACTGTTCTGATCTAATTGTGACACCTCTGGAATAGTTGTTTTAGTGGCAAAATTCATGCACCTGTCAGTGTTCCCAGCACACTATCCAGAGAAGTAGTTAGTACATTGCAGGAAAAGCCTCATGAAGTAGGGCATAGACCTGCCTGAGCTTCCCAACAGGAAGTACCAAAGTTTCTGAAACTTTAGTAAGTATTTGACTTCAGATCAGGGCTGTTAAACTTTTCCTGGAAAAAGTCATACAGTAAATATACCTGGTTTTGCAGGCTAGATGCTCTCTATTACAATAATCAGTTCTTCCAGAATATAGCGCAAAAGCAGGTTTAAACAGTATATACACAAATGAATGTGGCTCTGGCCAATGAAACTTCAAGTATGTTGAAATTTAATTCCCTGTAATTTCTACATGTAAGTGTCATTTAATTTTGTTTTTCAAATATTCAAAATGCTGATGCCCATGCTTATCTCCTGACCTCAACAAAAACAGGCAGATTAGAATGACCCATAGGTTGCCATCTTTTGTGGACCCCTGTACTTGGTTCAAAGGTAAAGCTCACGTACTAAGGTAGGAGCTCTTTTTGCACCCCTGTAATGTTTTTCTTTTTTGATGAGGGACATCTGTCAAAGTTATACTTTCGACTGTTTGTTCCACCCTTATTCCGCTTTGGGGTGTGGATCTACCAGATTGGTGGATTATACCATAGATCATATTTCTCAACAGGATGGCACTAATTTATTGAAGGTCCTAATCACAGATAGATTGTGGGTAATTGGTATCTATTTTACTCCTTTGCTTAAACTAGTGAGAGTCTATAATCTACACAGATTATTTGCAGATTCAAATTTTCCCTTGGAAAGTCTGTTCGCCTTTATTTGAAGTCTTCATTAGTCTGCCTTTTACAGGGCAACTGGACTCTATTCTCAGTTCAAGGTGGATCCTGGTATGACCTCACCCATTATTCCAACTCCTCTGACAGTGACTGGTACAGGAAACTTGGCTCAAATCAGGGAGCATGAGAATTGTGATGGCAAATGTTACTAGTTAGAGATGGGCAGGGTGACCTGAGTTAACTTGAATCACTTTCCAAGATTGGAAAGGTTTTCCTCTCTTCAACTGGATTGACTCAGAAAACATGTTGCCATATAATTAATGTTGGCATCTGTCTTGTAACCATGAAGAAACCAAGTCTGAGGACAAAGCTGGCACGCTGAGGGCGCTGAGGAGAGAGGTGCTGTAGAACCCTGACTCACATGAGGAAAACTCATCTTCTAGATTTTTCTGTGAGAAAATACATTTCTGTATTGTATAAGATTTCAGTACTGTCTAGCTAAAATTAGTTACTTGAAAAGGGATAGAAGGGCAATCAAGGCACAACCAAGTTCAACATGTTATAATGTGCTTCTAGATGTCATATCACACACACACACTTTCCATTAATAAATACATAGGACCCACATATATTTTCATTTTTAACAATTTTTAAAATTTTAAATAATTTTAGATTTACAGAAAATTTGTATAGGAAAGTATCTTCCTTCCAAATGCCCCATATGAAGTTAATTGCATTAGTATATTTGCCACAATTAAAATAAATATCAATATGTTATCACTAATTAAAGTCCATAGTGAACTTCTATTTTCTCAGTTTTACCTGATGTTATTTTTCCTTTTCCAGAATCCCATTCAAAGTCTTTACAGCTGAAGTGATTCCTTGTGCCCCTTTTGGCTGACATAGTTCCTGAGACTTTTCTTGATTTTGAAGATCTTGTTCATTTTGAAGAGTACTAATCAGGTATTTTGTTACTGTATTTGGTCTGACTGATTTTTTCCCCTCATTGCTAAACTGACTATGGTTTTTGGGAGGAAGCCCACAGAGGTGAACTGCCATTTTCATCACACTGTTTCAAGGTTTCATAGTATCAACATGATACTGTGTTGATGTTGACCTTGATCACTTGCTGAAATAGTGCATGTCATTGTGAAGTATCCACTTCTGTTCTTTCTCTATTCTCTTTAGAAGGAAATCATGCTAACAGTTTACACTAAAATGAAGGCAATTATGTTTCACCTTCTTGAGGATAGAGTATGTTCATAAATTATTTGCAATTCTTCTGCATGGAATTTTTATCTATTCTCCCCCTGTTAGTGATATGTAGTGTATTCAACCAGCACTTTCTGGCACTAAACAATTTATTATGTCTTTTCATGTGAATAGTTAAAAGACTATTCGTCAGCTGCCTAGTATTCCATTACATGCACATTATAATGTATTTGTAACTAGCTTCAATTGTATTGAGATATAACCAATATATATATTTGTATTAGTTTCAGGATATAAGATAATGATTTTACATTTATTATATATATATATTTGTCATATGGTGAAATGATCACTACAGTAAGTTTAGTGAACATCCATTATCACAGTTACAATTTTTTTCCTGATAGCAAGAACTTTTAAGATCTGCTTTCTTAGCAAATTATCCTCCTTTTAACTATTACAAGTGCTACAATAAGTATTGAGACACTTGAAAAATTCAGAGGAAGTGCCATGTTACAAATGTAACATGAATATCAGAATTTAAAGTTTAAACGTCATGAATTTAAAGAATGTCAGAAATTGTGAAGAGGTCACCTATCTCAGAAATGTGTACGCATCCAGACACCCACATGACTGTCTCTATGGCTCAGCACTAGAGGCGACTTTTGGAACAAATATGGATGGCCTGCGTTAACCACAAATTCATTACCATAGTGTAACAAGGCAGCAAAAACTGCATTTTTTGGCAGGAGTCCAACATAAAAACGTATCAGCAAGTTCCATCTCCAACAGCATGATTTAGAGGCACAGAGCCTCAGGCTAAATCTGAGAGTAATTGTAGCTAAGAACCCCGAAATTAAATTGAAGTCTCCGTTGTAACTGGGAGGGTATCGAGGCCTCGGAAATGAAGATGAGTGTCCTTGCTACCCTCTGATGTATGTTCTAGGAAGCGAGTGCCCACAACTACCCGTCGGGCACAAGATTTCCAGCATCCTAGACAGAAGTGAGGAGCTGTTCTTAGTAGATACAGCCGAGACACCAGCACATGAATCTCAGTATTGGCGGGTAGGGATGCGAAACCTATTTTGAACTAGAGGCCTCACTTTGCCCCTGCCATGTGGAGACTTCTAGGTAGATATGCTGGTTGAACACACTGCTCATCACAAAAGGGGAAGAACAGATAAAAATTCTATGCAGAAGAATTGCAAATAATTTATGTATATACTCTCCCCTCAAGAAGGTGAACCAGGAGCCTGACTCAAATCTCCATTCTCTTATTAGTAACTATGAAAGATCACCAACTCACTGATGTTTGTCTTATCCGTGATTATGAAAAAAAAAAAAATCTCATTCCGTCATTTCTGACAACTAGGAAACAAAGGACCATATACTAAAATATTATGAAAGATCCCATACTATAGTTTTCTGCCTGAAGAGTCCCCTATCTCCTGACCCTGTGGAGGACACCTTGGAACTCTCCCTTCATTGTGGACCCAAATCATGATTTCTATTCTTGAATACATGATTTGTTGATTATCCAGTCCAATTTTTCTTGGACAACAAAACCATTCCAATCTGGGTTTCTCCCAGAATCATCCCAGGGCTCAGCCTGAAGGTGGTACCTAATTACTTCTAGTAAGTGAGGCTACAACTATTATTTTGTAAGCCTCAGAAAGATGAGGAAGGTTCATGATTATGCCTGGATTGACTAGGACATGAGGTCCTAAAAAACTCAGTTTCAGTGGGAGAGCCCCAGGAAAGTTCCACAAGCCCCAGACCCACCCAGGAGCCTAGGAATGCCCGCTGAGGGCCCAGCAGACTGAGTGGCTCAGGGCTTCTACAGGTTGGAAAGAAGAATTCATCTTCATTGAGAATTCAGAATGGTGGACAGAACAGACAAGTGAAGTTCTGGGACAAGGGTGATGCTCGGTTGCCCCCTTTGTGGCAATCAGATCAAACATTACCGATAACGTTTATGTCAGAAACATTTTATCATCATAGTTGATACACTTGTGGCCTAAATGGAGAGGCAACCCTCAAAGATGAGAGTTTCTGAAATAAATACATCCCATTCCACCTTTTTAAGAAGCAAAATATTTCTTTAAAACTTCTCTTTCTACATGTTTATTTTCATTGCATTTTTCACTTTAGTTCTATTGGAAGTTTCCTTGGATCACCCCAGAAATGCCAAATGGAATCGAAGGAGCTCATTCAAAGGCTTCACCTTTATAGATTTTTTAACAAAACAAAAAGAAAAAAAGGGAAAAAAACCTCCCAACAAAGAAAAGCACTATAGATCTCATTTTATAGGAAGAAAATATTTAACATATTTTCCATCTCTTGGTTTTTTATCTAGTATGGGCTCTAAAAATTTTTAAAAACTTGTTGATTTCTTATAGCAATATGAGTAAGATCTAGTCCCTGTGAAACAAATGCTAAGCTAAATTTCTGGCCTATCGATCACTACCCAAAGATTAAAAATGAAACTATGACTAGATTAGGCATGTAGCATACAAAAGGTGTGGTACATGTAGCTATCTACTCATTTATACACATATGCATCTGTTTGGAAAGGATATATTAATTTTAGATTCAATAAATGAATAGAAGTACCAAACATTTTTAAAAGGAAGAAATAATCACTTAAACACCACTTGGACTATTTTTAGAATCCATACTCTATAAAAGACCTAGAGATGGAAAAATATAAAATATTTTTTTCCTACTGCAATGTAATAAAAATATATATGAAATATAAAACTACTAAATTGTAGTACTTATGATTATATAGATCTCTGAGCATGAAAAACTAATATGACTAAATGTAAATGAGGGTAATGGGTGAAATGGCAGTTGGGATTTTAAATTTATAAAATTGCTTCTGTTGCAATGTAAAAAGCCAATTGATACTGTATAGATTTGAAAATGAAGTTCAGGAAAAATTGTGCATTTATTACAATTTTTATATTATAAAAATTTTCTATTTTATAATATTTTATATTATATTCACATTTTCCCCTCTTTTCCGTAGATTTATCTTTATAATAAATGGATTTTAGTGTAAAGAAACATTTATTTTAAGGTCAGTAATTTTGGGGGATTTCAATTTTTGTTAATTTTACACATTTCCTGTAAACTTCAGTATATTTTAGATTTTAACAACGTCAAAAGTATACTCACATTTATCTCTTATTTTTTTTTAACTGTGTTTATAGATGTAAGAAGTCTGAAGCAATGTTTGTAAATACTGAGGACAAGTTTCCTTGATAAGAGCATTTGAATGATTATTTCTTCCTTTTAAATTTTTTTGGTACTTCTATGCATTTCTTGAATCTAAAGTTAATATATCCCTTCAAAACAGATGAGCACGTGTATAAATGAGTAGACAGACTATGTAGCACACCTTTGTAGATGCAAGTCCTTAGATGGATAAATACATAAAGCCTAGAAAAATTAGTTGACAGTTTTTCCTGTGGATGGCAAAAAATGATCATTTTTTTATTCTCCATATGCTATTTGCATTTGTACAACAATCATATATTGTTTTTGTATTTTTAAATGTCTAATTTTTAAATCAGGAAAAGAGAAATTGAATTTTGAGAAAAGTGTTTTTCTTCAACACATACTTGATTTTCTTACATTGGTTAAAACTCCAAGAAAATTGATGGATTATTTTATCTGTTAAGGTCTGCCCCCCCATCTCTATGTAGATAAATGTATTTCTTAGAGACTGTCTTGCTGAGCAGGGGTCCTACCTCTGAGCTATGTGTTTTGTATCTGTCTGGAGAGAAATGTCTGAGAGTTTCTGTACACACAAAATGCCCTGTGCAGGCCTGGTGTATCCAGATCTACTTCTTCTGAAGAGCGATTTGGGCAATAACTACACATTAAGCGTGCATGCTTTACAATGTTGCCCAAGTGCCAAGCAGATTTAAAACATTCTCGACATATTTTTAAAAGGATGTTTATGGTTTGAACTAATAACATTTCAAAGCCCTTTCTTTGTGGACTACTCGAATCATAGAAAAATCTTCAGTGTCTGAGAGAGAACAATTGAACTAAAACTTTATTCATTTTTTTGACCTCTTAATGTTCAAGTTTTAGTTTGAATCCTGGGTACCTTATCTAGAGTGACCAAGGTTTAAGGGATATTTAATTACATTGGCAATAACAACGTCAAGTTTTAAAGGGTGAACGCAGTATTGCAAAATCCTATAAATGTGTTTTCTGGCCATTAGAGAATGGTGTCATCAAAATGGTTAATTTATGATAGGTTTCTCATTTTAAATTTAAGTTGGGTTTTAATTTTGATTAGTTTTTATTTGCCTTCAAAAAACATACAAACATTTTCTTTTATTTTCCAATAGATGTCAGTATCAAAAAAGAAAAGAGCTAGTTGCTGAATGTAATGGTTTTGTGTACAAAGGGGAATATACTTTTCATTTCTTTCCTGTTTCATATGTTCACAATTGCCTCAACAGTTCAAAAGTGACAGTGATTATTATATAGGGGGTGGAAATCCATACTAGTGTAGCTAGGGGTCATCATACTTGAGTGAGAGGAAAATAATAAGAGAACATAGGAACACTTCCTGGATGATCTCTATTTCCTTTATTTCTTTGTGGGTCTTTATTCTCCCACTGTACAAAGACCTAATTCTTTGTCTTTAATTTGAATTTTCTAATATTAATTTAATAACTGACTTTATGCTCAAAAACCAGGTTTACATATTTTTCACTTTTTAATCTTTTAAACATACAGTAAAAAAAGAGCATTAGTCCTTATCATCTATTCAAAGAACTTTAAATTACCATAAATACCGTGTCATATTTAAAATAAACATTGGTCAGAGTCTTCAAAGGAATTCATCAACAGTATGCAGAATTTAGGCTGGCGAGAACTGGGAATTCAGAATATATTAAATATGGGAAGGACATTTATCTTGAAATTTGCATTTTGTCAGTGCGCATTGAGTCTGAACAGATTTTTACATGGTGTGTAGGTCACGCAGCAGATACATTGTGATATCTGGATTTTGTTAACATTTTGAGATAATGGATCAAATGTGTGATCAAATGCAAACAGCAGCCGTCTGGTGGCTTGTGAGAAGTGGCTACCAGAATTCACTGCACACCTGATACTTTCCCTCATTATTATTACACTAATCTAATTTACCTTTCTACTTTCATACTTTAGAATTTATACTTACTTAATTTATCAAGAAGTAAACGAAAGCAGAATCTCATACATTATTTACAATTCCTTTCATTGTGGTTGATGCATCACAAAGATTATTATCTTATTTTTTCAGATTTTGTTCCTTTTCCTTTCTTTGAATGTGGATGATAACTGCGATGGGGTTCAGAGTAGCCTGCCCTAAAATTTACTGCCTTGGCATATTGATCATTTTGAAGTAAAATTACTGAAGAAAAAGTGATGCAAAATAAAACACTATAACATTCTTGGGTCTTTGCCAGAAGATGAATTTCCCCATGTGGAAAAAAATGTCCTCCCTGTAACTAAAGGGTAGAGGCATTCTTATCACCAGAAATAAACACAAACAGACCCTTTTTTTAAAATCTACAAACCAATTTTTTTCCTATCAATTCTTTATCCAAAAAGAATATGAAAGCAAGATGTTCTGGTCATTTCTCTAGGTCCTATATCTATGAGCAGTCATACATATGAAATTAAATTTTATTTTTCCCTCAGTTAATATTTCTTATGTCATTGTTATTATTTACTCAGTCACAGAACATAGAAGGGAGGGCAACTGCAATACAGATGGAACTAAGAGACAAGCCATCTGCACGTTTCTGCTCTCCAGTCTGAGTTTTGCCCACAAGCATACAAACATGCCAGTTTTTCAGGATCAGAACAGAGTATGTGAAAGAACTTTTCTTGTTTGTGATCAGGAAAGGTACCTTGCACATAGTGGAAAGTAGAGAATATGTGTTGCTATTCACATTCTTGTGTAACAAGAGAAAATACAGTATGAGAACAGTTTTAATGTTATTGAAATTATAGGAAGCCTCTGATAGACTCTGTAGGATGCCACTCATAAACAAGTGTTGGCGTTTTGTTTGGGTTTCTGATTAAAAGCCAAAAATATGTGAGTTTTCATTACCTGTCACTCATTAACATCTCATGACCAAGGCTTGTCACTTAATCTCTTGGAATTGGGTATCTCATAACTTCCCAGCAGGTAAATACATCACAAAGCTATTTACACATTGTATGAGGGAAACGTATTTATATGTTTTACGTTGACTGGGAGTAGCAAACTACCTGCAAATAATGTGTTATTATTCACCAGCAATGTGGCTTAAAGAAAGTGGTGATCCTTTCTTATAGGAATAGTAATATGGGAATAATGTTTTGCTTACAAAAATATATTAAATTGTATGCGGGAAACGTATTTATACGTTTTACGTGACTGGTAGTAGCAAACTACCCGCAAACAATGTGTTTATAAAAAGCACTTCGTAAGCACTAAAGAATAATGCAATGTGATGTTCTATAAATCAGGGGGAAAAATCTGAGATCTAAAATCATTTTTGTTGGATCTAGATTACTTTGCAGATGAGATAATTCATCTGCTTTTTCCAAAATCTAAGATATTAAAAGCCATAATGGCACGGCTTTCAATGAGATGAAGTCTATACTTTTGAAACATGCCAAAAAGTAAACAAAAAGTTAATATATGAGTTAATGAAAACAAAGAGCAAGGTGTTCCCCCTTTCCCTCCCCCCAAGTTATTTTAGTCGTCCCTTTAAGTTCTTTTATTTATAACAAAATTATTCTCATTGCTTTAATAACTCGAACGGCATAAGAAGGATTATAGGACATGAGAACAAAAATAAGACAATTCCTCAAACTGCTAAACATGGATCTTCCATACGACCCAGCAATACCACTTTTGGGAATCTACCCAAAGGACACAAAAACACTAATCTAAAAGGACACATGCACACATATGTTCATTGCAGCACTGTTTGAAATAGCAAAGGTATGGAAGCAACCCAGATGTCCAAAAATAGATGATCGGATCAAGACGATGTGGTACATATACACAATGGAATACTATTCAGCATTCAAAAAAGATAAACATATGCAATTTGCAGCGACATGGATGGAACTAGAAGGGATCATGATCAGTGAAATAAGCCAGAAAGAAAGAGAAAAATATCGAATAGTTTCACTTATAACAGGAATATAGGGGAATGAAACAAGAGAGAGACACTCAGCGTGGGAGGGGGAGGATAAAGGCACAAAATGGAGTAGAAAAGGACACAAGGGACCACGGTGATGGGTCATGGGTGAATTGGCAGTGGGCTACCCAAGGGGAATATAAAATGTAAAAGATTTAATTAACAATAAAAAAGGATGCTATTTTAAAAAAAAAGAAAGAAAATAAACAATTCCCTCCTGTTCCACCAACAATTCAATTCCTTCTGAAGAAAATCCTTTTACTATTTCCTTGTTATGTTTACCTCAATCTCTAAATTTTCCTTTTCTTGATTCATAAATGTAGATATTATCTATTAATTTCTTCCTGATAGGAAAGTAATTGGCTTGCCTCTATTACCTGCTACATTTTTCACCTCGCCCCTTTCAGAAGACTATCTTAAAGCATTTTTAATCGATTTTCCATAAACATTTCTTGACACCCCTCCCTGTAAAATAAGTCATTAGAGCATCCATGAATCTCTTTGTCTTTCTTTATCCTTTCCACTCACTCTTTGCCTTTTGAACCTCCCTTTTATAATTCTAAGGTTAATGGTAAATAGGTTTCCCCCTCTACCCAAAAGCAGACTGTCCCTTTGAAACCTTTCATATGTTGAAATGGCACAAAGTCAAGGTTCAATAACCATTAGTTTACATGAAAGAGTTTTCCAGACATAGCAAATGACTCACTAAATCATACCAAATAACACCTAGCACTAAAATTATGGTAAGAGCAGAAATCATCTGAAAGTAAAAATAACACAAGCACAGTATAGATCCACTTACCAGGTCAGGGGAGACAACGAGCACTTGGGAAGTGAGGGGAGATGATGTGGTGTGGTCGGTGTGTGCACATCTTCAATGTCTGCCTGGTCCTTGTCCAAGGTCTTAGTTTGCAGGCCCCTGTGGCTGCCACGGCTACATGCCAGACATGAGCTAGGACAGTGCTCTGGTTGCTGGGCTGCACACATTTTTCTATCAAAACATCCTCCATAGGCACTCAAAGCACCCTGCAAACCTGCCCTAACCTATGTTATCCTGCAAGATCACAGTCATATTTTTCTGCTGCCATTGCAGCACTGTCACAGCAAAAGTCTCACAAAAATTCACCTGCAGCTCCTAGACGACTTCACTCCAGGGGCGCTGCTTGCATAAAGCAGCCACCCCTGCTGCTGCAAAATAAATGCTGGATGCTGGTTTTGCTTTTCGGCTTCTGTCGTAAAAGAGAAAAACTGCTTCGCCTTTCTTTCAGTTAGCAAAAAAATGGGGCCAGGCCCACCTCGGAGAGTGTCCATGTAGGGTGCAATTCCAAGTCTCAACAAAGCAGTGGACATACTTCAATGAAGTGTGACTAAGAGGGTCCATACAGTAGAGAAATGGTGCTCAGAGACTTGCTGGCGGCAGGGTAGCCAGAAAACTTAGATTTGTAAAAAAAAACACATCTGCAAGTTGCAATAAAGTGAAGATATGCCTCCATTTTCGTACAAGTGGAAAAAACAAACTTTCAAAAAGTAAGGAATACTTGTATATTGTGTTCAATAGCCATGGCAAATTATCTGCTCGTTCTAAGAAGCATTCTAAGAGTAAATAGAAATGGCTTACTATACTGGTCTATCGCTGTCTATTAAGGGTCCAAGGTTCACTCTCGTGTTACTGTAGCACTAGTGAGGCACGGGGAGGGTTCTCTGTGATCCAGGCAGACATGTGAAGGAGGAGTCCTGGAGCCCTCGGTGGCTTTTTCAGGCTTTTACTGTTTCCCACAGCATTTGTAGTGAGATAACCAGGTGCAGGGCAGGCAGGAGGGCCTGGGGGTCCCCAGCAAATCTTCACTCTTTCTGGGCTCTCTGACGTTCTCGTGGCTTCCCTCTGCTGCACCCCAATGTACCGTCCTCTGCCACCACACTCTGTTCTCTCACCGCTGACTCTGCCCTTACACGCTCAGCCTCCAGGCCCAGGTGCACCCACTCACGCATGCGCACACCCTGCTTCAGGCGCCACCCTCTGGCATGCTCGTAGCGCCGCAGGGGTCTATCATTAATGCTAATGGTGGGAGGGCGGAAAAATCTGATTACCTTATTTACCCTACAGTTTCTCAAAAGCTAACACTTGTGGCATAAATTACCTTTCATTTTTACACCCTAAGAAATGCTCAATTATTCCCAAGTTCTTAATCATGTCACTGGTTTCTGTGCTCCATCCCAACCCCACCCCTCCACTCTGCAGCCCCCCTTCCTGATACTTTCTGTCATCCCGGGAAATCTTCTCATTGCTATCTTGGACTTGAATCCACTGTTTCCTGGATCATCTTTTCCTATTTCTTAGTCCATACCTTGTTTGGCTAGAGTACCTCCTCAAACAACACTCTAAAAAGGAATTTTCCAGAAAAAGCTTTTGTGAGCGGTTGCATGGCAAATCTCTTTATTCAACATACCCACTTCATAAGCAGATTGACTGATAAGAATTCTAGGCTAAGTCTCATTTTCCCTGAGACCTCTTAAGGCAACATTGCACACTAATTCACTCGGCAATTTGGTCCCAAATATCTCCCAGATGCTACAAATGTCAATTTGTTGCCAGGTGTATCTTTGCATCAAAGACTAAGAACAGAAATGTTTGTATCTAGAATCTGGTCTATTACCCCATGTCACATTGTTAACTATCCCTACCATCCATCTCCAGAACTTTCCATCTTCCAAAACTAAAATTCTGTACTATTAATCACAAACTCGTCTTTCTCCCCTCATTCCAGTTCCTAGAAACCATTACTATAATACAACCTACTTTTGGTATATTTAAAACGATGACAGACGTCAGCGTCTTAGATATTGTTATTCTTCAATGTACTATTTTGGGTGAATATGGTTTTTAACTAGTTTTATTAGACTTTGAGAAAAATAAATGTAAACTAAAGGTATGATACATTTCAGTGGGAAAAATCTAATGCTTTTGTATTTTTTTGGCTTAAGGTCTCAACTTAATTTTAACTTTGTGGTATCTTGTTGAAAAAGTTACTTATGAATATATATCTTCCTGGTAGGTGAATGAATGAGACTTGGATTTCTGAGTGCACTTGACATCTCCTAAACCACGGGCTTTGGCTGTGCATGATATATAGCCTCAGGATAAGTAGTTCTTTCACGAAAGACAGCGGGACTTCTGCCTTTTGACTGCTCGTCTGCATCCCAAGGAGGCTGCCTTGCTCATGGATACCAGGTGTGAACTGTGAGGGGTGAAGGCAGATGATTTGCCTGAAACTTAATCACAGTCAGAGCTAGAACTTTCTTTTTTGAGGATTAGAGCCCCAAAGGCTTGCTCACGAAGTTCTGAACCTAAGGTGAATAGTGAAAACCACAATCTGTAAAGAATACGTGTCTTGTTTTCACTGAAACGAAGATTAATAGAATTTCAGTACTACTGCATTTAAGAGAATTATTAAATTGGCCCAGAATCAAAATTAGGCAGTTTCCAACAGTTCATGATATGTGTCCTTCCTGTCTAATCTTCTAAGTAAAGCTTGACTCCATATGATTTTCAAAACTCTTTATATTGTATTTTAATTATCCTCATACATAAGCTACATGGTGAGCAAAAAGTCCTGTAGACTGAAACAAACCAACCCTTTATCTCCTCTGTGGATATTCACATGTGTATTGATGTTCTGATCACTCTCCATATCTTGGCCTTTACAGTTGGAGTCTCCCTTCTATTGGAAAAGTCAATGCTAACACTGGCTATTGTTTCAGTAATATTCTGTTGGTAATGTGCCACTGGGCAAATCTTGTTTCATGAGTTCCAGAAAGCATTTGGCTTCCAACAATACAAAGGACCATTGCAAGCATTTTTGGTCAGTTTTGATTGAATGCAGATTGCAGGGTTGTTTTGTTAGACCACATTATTCCTTCAAATGTTTCTTCAGTAGTCGCATATTATTTTCTAATGATAATCATTTGCATTTCCAGATCCCATTTTGCAACAAATTGATGCAGAATTTATCTGTGTCTTCACTGTGTTTCCCTCTTATTTGAGAGGAGACCTGTAGCTCCCGGGTTTTCACGTGGCTGCCTTATTAAATGGCTTAAAAGACCAATAAGAAGAAACCCTTGAAAAGGACCCAGCTCAGGCTCTAAAGCACTTGATCTGCACGACAACATATGAATGATTCTCATACTGTAGTAAAAACGATTTCGAAAAAGTATACTCTGAATTCTATTTCATCACCTTTTTTAAAAAAAAAATGTTTTCATATGAATGTTACTGCTCTTAGACTTCTTATATAACACAAAAGGTAACTGGAAGGTTAGGCAATTCCATTGGATGTTTGGGCCTAACCAGCATCCAGTTTTCCTTTCATTGTCCGCCGCCTCCGCCCCCACATGCTTCTTTCTCACTCCACTTCTGGTGGTCCCGGGTATACTCTGCAGATGTTTCTCCCACACAGTGGAAACATTCCCTAATGCGTCTATACACTTCCAGCCTCTGCTCATATGGGAAAAGGAAAAATTGGAGCGAAATAATGAATTTCTGAATTGGTCTTATTTCCTTTTGTGCCTTTCAAAAGTGCTGAAATAGAAAAGAAAATAACTTTAGACCTATTCACCTTTCCCACACTGCTCACTATAGAAACTGGTTTATAAGGAGATTTTTTTTTCATTGTAAAAAGTAAATAATTTCATCATGAAGTCTTTCAGAAATCCAAAGCTATTCTATCATAGAAATAGCTTATCTTTATACATTTAGTTTAAGCATTATTATAAATGTTGTTTATTTGGAAAATTAAAATGTCTGAGGCTTATTCTATATAAAGCTTATAGACTACAACCTGCAATTTTAAATAATTCTTATAAAGAGATACTGTTCCCTCCTGTTTGCACAGTGGGAAGTGTATGCTGAGCCAGCAGGACTTGTGGATAATGAGAGAAGACAACTGCTTTTATTTTCTCTATTTCACTTCTATTCTCTTTGTACAGCCCAAAATTTCTTTACCTTTGAATAAAATCATGGGCTGCATTCATGATGTCCCTGAGTACCCTTCCAAATTATGACTCCTTTAATCATATTATCCATAAAAACATTCTCAATTCAAAAATCAATATGACCATGTCTGTTTGAAAATCAGCTCCGATCTTGGGTAAAGTTAATTTTGCTGGCTCCCCGCTGCCTTCCAGTTTGGAATGCTGCAGGTGAGAAGGTGAAGTGTGTGCAGCGCAAGTGTGTGTGCTGTGTAGGTTACTTGGGGTTGATTCCTGACTTCCTTTGACTCTGTCTCATCTTCTCTGGCTCCCAAACCCCAGAACTTAGTTGTGGTTGAAGCAGGTTGGATTCTTTGAAGCTCCACTTTCCAAGTACAAGAGAAGGGGAGCTTGGGTCACCCAGTTTTCCCTGGTTGAATGAGGATCAGGTGGAACCTTCACAACGCTAACGTTCTCTCCAGAAATTCTTTCTCTCACCCTTATATCTAAATTCATGGATCCCCTACATTTATGTGAGGTTGTGAAAATCTTACCATTAATTTTAGGCAAAGGTAGTCTTTCCTGATTTTCTATAATCTCACTTTGAAATTTAGGATTAGATGTAACTATTATCTTGGAATTCAGCAAAACTGAGGCTGAAAAAGTAAGTTTTTTCTTGTGTTACATATATTGTCTTAAATAACTAGGGAGTTTACTAATTCACTCACATGACAAATATTCAGTTAGTGAGAGAAGACTTTACAAAGAAAGTGACATTTGATTAAAGATCTCTTGGGATAAAGATCAAACCATACTAACAGTTCTAGTTTTCTAGGACTATTCTAGTAATGCACTGCTACTGGAGTGGCTTGAAAGCAGAAATTTTTTTTTTTTTAAGATTTATTTATTTATACATACAGCTGGGGTACAAGCCAGAGGTGTGGAGTGGTGAGAAGCTTCACCAGAGACAGAGTGGGGAGCAGAACAGGCAGATCAGAAATACACTGCTGAGGGGAGCAGCGGGCG
>PVIJ01018174.1:0-27115 GCA_004024925.1 Scalopus aquaticus | reverse complement strand
TATCGAATGGTTTCACTTATAACAGGACTATAGGGAGGCCAGGTGGGAGAGAGACACTCAGCGGTGGGGGAGGGGGGAGGGGAGGATAAGGGCACAAAATGGAAGAGAGGAGAATACAGGGGACCATGGAGATGGATCACGGGTGAATTGGTGGTGGGCTGCCCAAGGGGAATACAAAATGTAAAAGACACAAATAACAGTAAAAAAAATGGAAAAAAAAATAATAAAAGTGAATTTAAAAAGAAAAAAAAAGACTATTTGATAGTAAAAGAGAATATGTAAACCTTAGAGCTGTCATTTTTTTTAAAAGAATTATTTCTTTATTGTAAGATTTTTATTTATTTTTATGTAGGGGAGCTAAGGGGTAGGCCAGAGGTGTGAGGGGGTGAGAGGATTCACCAGAGACAGAGTGGGGAGCAGAACAGGCAGATTTACTGAGATACACTGCTAAAGGGAGCAGTGAGTGAGGCAGGTCTGCTTAGCCATATGGGTCAGCTCCCTGACCTGGGATTGAACTCATGTTGCAGTGGCTGTTGATAGCTTCATAGTGCTGAGACTTAACCCCTTGCACTACCAGGGAGGCCCCCAGAAAATATTCTTATTTGTCATGAGAGACAAAGATCAATATCTAGTTATAAGTCTCCTTTCTTTTAACATATAATTAAGATCAAATATCCATCATTCTTGAAAACAAGCTACCACCTTCTCTTTCCCTTACCTTTCCCAGCTAAGCTTCTTTAAACAGTCACCTACATTTGTAGGCTACAATTCTTTACTTCACCTTTATTCCTCAACCTTCTGTGGTTTGGTTTATACTTCATGCATAGAAATTGTGCTCATCAACAGTAACTTCCTGGTTGGATTCATAGCAACTCTTACCTAATCTGATTTTCTTAGAAAAAGTCTTAATTCTATGAAAGTTTATCTGAAAATCACTTAAGCATTTTATCAGGAAGGCTCATTTCTTCCCAGAACGAGGTTATAGATTATATCAGATAAAAAGTGCTTTCCCAGACCAGGTTTGAAACAATTTTTCTTGCAGAGTTGGCATCTGATTTTGAAAAACAAGGGATGATGTGTGCAAATCAGAAAATGATGAGTCGAAAGCTAAAACAGACATCTGGAAGGAAAGAACATAGTCAGAAGGGATAGAATTCAGAAGGAAGACTGGCTAATGAGCAGAAGGGACAATGGGCAGCTATGCCTTACTAGACTCTTCTAGTCCGGGAGAAGGGCAAAAGCTTGGTGTTTCTACGACAGATAGAAGGAAAGATAAGTTTCCATAATGATTTACCTATTGGTCTTATTAAATATTTTTAAGAGGTTACAGGTAAAAATAATTTTAATCTCATTTCACTTTATTCAGATACGCCAGGAAGAAATTTTAATAGATGAATACTTTCTCAATCGAGAAAAACATTCTCTTTAGTGACTTTACCTGATTTTCCTTTTCCAAGTCAATGCTCTAACCCAACCTGGGATCCTGATTTCAGTCCTATGGCTACTTTATCAAGCTAGATCAAACATGTCCAAGATGCAATCTCTCCCCTTCAAATGATGACATGCTCGTTTTCTCAAATCTTATTTTGGTTTTATCTCTACTGTGACCTGTAAAATAACTTTTCTTATTTTTTCTCCTGATACCGCTGGTTTTCTTTCATTACCACACATTTCTATCCTAAGCCATATTTCATTTTAGTGGATATGCTTGACTCTTCAGACACTCAACACTGTCTAATTTTATTCCAGCTATGATCTGTATTAAGTACTTGGTTTTATATAAGACAACGTTAGGGTTTGCCTGTATTCCTATAAAGCAGACACATTGTTCATCCAATTCTGATCACATTCCATTTGTTGGGCAGATATTATCCAGGTGTATTCTTTCTTTGTATCCTGACTCTCACACCCAAATAAACACATTTTGCTTTAATGGTAGATAATCAATATATGATTAATGATTATGACACATAATACCTTAAATTAGTTCAAGTTTTTAAACAAATATTATCTAACAATATTGTACAGTGGATAAGGGAAATAATTAACTTAGGTTTTTTAAAAATGGAATTTTGTGTGTGTCGTCACTGTATCACGGAGTCATAATTTATGAAAAAGCAAATTGTTTTCATTACTTTAGGGTAGTTGGTAGTTATTTTTTATAAAATGAAATGCCAAAGACAGCCTCATTACATTTCAAATTCTTGTAGTTTTATTGCTGCTGGAATTCTGCCGTAGGCTGCCCAACATGTATGTCCTGCTATGGACATAAATTATATTGTCACTCTGCTTAGAAGTGAAACGCTTTATAACTTGGCCTTGTTGAGGTTGTACCCCTCTTGGCATGGATCACTCTTCATTTCTCCCTTGTTCATGCCTTCACTTCTTGCATGTCCTGACCTAAATATCATGTTCTCAGTGTGATTTCCCCAGGTCAGCCTGTTTAGAATTGCAACCGTCCTTCTTTCGCCTCTATTTTTTTCTAGAGTGTTTATCACTTTTTATCATACTATGTAAGTTTTATGTTTATTGTTTTTTTATATTCCCCCATAATAAAACTGTAACCTCTGCAAGGCCAGGGATTTTTATCTGTTTTATTCTTGGTTTGCCTAAGAACTGAACTTGGCATACAATAGATGCTAAATAATTATTGTTAAAACAGTGTATGAATGCATGTATTTTGGTATCTTAGATCAATTATACTCACATGGAATCCAAAGTAGAACAAATATATATATAAAAATTTATTAATTAATGTGACAGTTTTTGAGAATCCTGTGCAAGATCAGAGAAGAAACAAAAGGAACACAGAATAGGTGTTTAAAAATTTAAAATATATGTTGTAATTCAGAGAAATATTGGCTGTTTACATTATTTGGGCTAGATATAGTCATTAAAAATAATTAAGAAAATGAAGTAGAAGTCCTTTTTTTCTGATGCTGTAGTTTATGTAGTTATGCTCAGACTTGCAGAGAAGTCCTTTGGGTTTATTTAAAATGAGTGTGGAATACCTCCTTTTGGGTGAAGATTTCAGAGAATTGTTGTCTGCATAAGCCTTTCATACCAAATATTGATGTCAGCATGTAAAAACAGTGTGATTTTAGGGGTTAAAAAGTTTTTACACTTGTTCCCAGGTGTCAATGCCAAATACTGCTCGGCTTTTAACCAGAGATAAAATTCCTGTATTTTAGGGCACACAGACCCATGTTCAATGTAAAATTCAGCCATATCCACATTCTATGCAAATTTTTATCTAATTATATACAATATGAACAGTTGGGCGGAAAACACTGACTCAAAAAAGTTGGTGAAAATAGAGAATCATTGAAAAAGATAATGTATTTAAATATTTTTCTTTAATGTAAAGTATAAAAATGAGCATTTTACTAGTCTTTTGATACTGGGTTTTCATTTAAAACTTTTAAAGAAGTCTGCTGCTGTTTTAAGTATCTGCTGATATCTGATAATACCTGTTGTGTTTAGAATTCTAGCTTTGTATCATCTCTTTTTAAAATTTTTTAGATTTCTTGTCCATGCACAATTTCAAAAACTGCTTTTCCAATTACCTCTTTAAAAGTCATCCAAAGAATCCAACCTCGTTTTCTCTTAACACTTCCTTTTAATAAACCATTATTATATATATTATTAAATTTAATTACTTACTTCCAAGTGCAATTGGCACAAGTAGATGCAGTATCAAACACTGACCTCTGGAAAGTAGATACCCAGGGGGAGCTACAAAGTGGCTCAGGACCTGCCTGGTCCTGAGACTGCTCTTGCTCTTGCTCTTGTACCTGCTGACATTATTAAGTAGTTCGTGGAGGTAAGTTGTGAGACAATTAAGTGATCAGTTGAAAGAGGCTCGATATTACTCAGTTTTTGTTGGTGCTACCAGAATGATGGAAGGAAAGACTAGCAATTTACTGTCACTTATTTATATCACCTGTTAATGTTAACCAAGTTCTTCAGTTACTTGTCATTCTTGCACTGAAATGTACACTTAAAAGTACTGATCCAAATTGGCCTGTCAATGAAGGGCATTTTGTGTTTGTGAAATCATTTGTTTCAAATTCATATGCTACTAAAAATATTTACAAATGTATTTACATGCCTATTCTATCACAAGAGGGCACTCATGCCCCATTCTTTAAAGCAAGTGCTGTTTCAGTCATTGATTTAAGAGAAATTGTCACTGAAATAAAATTTAGACTTACAAGCTGAATTTTAAGTTCAGTAAAACTGGGGACTGGTGATTCTGCTTATCCAAACACAGAAATTCTTATTACATTAATATCATAAAGGATTTTTCACACACAGAATATGGAAGATGCAAAAACTTACTATGATAAACAGTATTTAATGTTTTGATGAGTCATTCCAAGATCTTTGTTATTTTAAATGCAATTATCATTTTATTAATTGTTGAATATTGAAATTAAGTTTCCGATCATTATCACATAATCAGTGTTATTAAACATCTGTTTTATGTTGCTTCTGTTCCTTACATTTATTATATTTTAAGGAATGTATATGGTATTGTATCAGTTCTTTTAATTTATGACTTAGTAATTATATCTTGTATTATCTACTGTTATCTACTGTTGCCTAACAAAATCACTCAATATTTAATGATTTAAAATAGCGATCATTTATTATCTCATTGTTTCTGAGCGTCAGGAATTTGGGAGCAGCTTAGCAGGATGCCTCTTGCTTAAGGTTTCTCACAAGGTGGCAGTCAAGCTCTTGGCCAAGTTTGCAGTCATTTCAAGGCTCAACTGGGACTGAAGGATTTGTTTCCAAGCTCAATCATGGGGCATCTCCCTGGGGCAGTATCACAACATGACAGTTGACTTCCCTTGAGCCTAGTGGTCTAAGTAGGAGAAAGAGAGCCAAGAAAGAGGCCACAGTCTTTTTATAACCTAATCTCTGAAATGATATCCTATTATTATTGCCATATTTTGTTATAAATGAGTCAATAAATTCACTTCTACTCAGGAAGAGAGGATTATACAGGGTGTGAATACCCAGAGAGAGGGGTCCTTGGGAATCAACATAGGAGGTTGCTACTACATGGCCGAGTAATGATGGGACCATGTGAAGACAGAAATCTCCTCAGGTAGTTAGGATCATGTATTATTACATTCTCAGACAATGAATTTGAATATGAGAGAGTTGTAGTTGTCAAAATTTTATTTATATATATTTTTTTCTTGAATTTTATTGATTTGCCAATTGTTTGTATACCTATGTACTTTTGGGAGTACACTTTCACACTTCCATATATGGGCATGCCTAACTCAGCCTCCACCACAGCTCCAGTGCTAATACCCTACCATATTCCTTCCTCTACCCACTCTGGTAACCAATATATTTTTCACAGAATCTATCACTAAGATTAAAACAAATATTTGAATTGGAATTCAGTATGTTTTTATTTCCTTACCAATCAGGGATTTTGTCTCTCACAATAAATAGGGGGAATGAGTAAAAAATTAGTAAAATTCAAAAGAAAACAGTATCTAACATGTTGGATTTGGGGCTGACAATGTGGAAGGGACCTGATGATGCTGGAACTGCTTGAGTCAATGTTCTCTAGCCGAGCCACCTGTGGGCTATGGTGAGTATAGGATGTGGAAAAATCAGATAACCAGTCTGAAGAGTTTCCCGTGTTCCTGAAGGAGACTTTTGTCTCAAGAACCTTCTGGGATCTCAGCAGTGGGAAAGGATCTTGGAAGTTTTATTTCACTAGGAAGTTTCATCTTCATTTCATAGTCTCCTAATTGTCATTTGTTCACTTTCACTGCCAAAAAAAAAAAACCCAGATGGATTTTGCTAGTTTTGGAGTGCCCTGACACTTGATCATTTGGACATTATTTCATTATTTAAAATATTGTTTTATTTATTTTAAAGACATGTGATACAGTAACCTAGCGTACAATTAAAAAGCTCTCAAGAGGATGCATTCTAAAAGTCTTGCTCTCATTCCTATTTCTCAGCTCCTCAATTCTCTTCCAGTTTACCCATGTCTAGGATATCCTTCTGAACTATTAAATGCACATATAAAAATTATACATAGAAAAAAGTTTTTTTTTTTAAAGATTTATTTATTTATGCATACAAGAGCTAGCGCATAGGCCAGAAGTGTGGGGAGGTGAGAGGATTCACCAGAGACAGAGTGGGGAGTAGAACAGACAGATCTGCTGAAATACACTGCTGAGGGGAGCAGTGGGCGAGACAAAAGTCTGCTGCACCATGTGGGAAGCTCCCTGGCCAGGGTTCAAAGTCGTGCTACAGTGACTGCTGATAGCTTTCTAGTGCTGAGACTTAAACCCCTTGTGCCACCAGGGAGGCCCTTTTCCTTTTTCCTTAAAAAAAAAAAATATTATATTCACTGTTCCATTCTTTTTTTCACTTAACAATATAAGTTGGCATGTTAGCACATAAAATGGTTTTTCATTCTTATTTAATGAATGCATAATACTCGATTGTATGAATACACCATAATATGTTTATCCAGCTCTCTGCTGATAGACTTGAGGGTTTTAGTTCTTTGCTATTCAAACAATGTTAAAATAAGCAAACTTGTTTGAACATTTTATTATTAATATTTAAATTCATTAATCTTTCATTCAGGAGGTAGTTTTAAAGATTTTATAGTATCTAAGGTATATTGAAGTATCAGTAAACAGTGGATTAGATTATGGATATAGAAGTCATAAATATTAGCCTGAATTTTTAGTAGGCATAAGGCATACTTTAAATTTTGTCATTTCCCCATTTTTTTGGTGAAAAATTTAATCATACAGAAAAGGTGAAATAATAGTATAATGAATACCCATATCCTATCACCCAGATTCAAAATTTGTTAATATTTTACCACATTTGCCTTTATTTTTTTAATTCATAGAAAATCTTGCTTGCACATCAGCTTGTTTACATGTATTTTAGCATAATTTCCCTTGATATTCCAACAACAATGTGGAGGTCAAACCTTGGTTTTTGTATCATAGGAGAAAAATGGCAGTGTTACTAATTGCTAACACAATTAGTTACTGAGTTACAAATTATAACTAATTGCTGACTTTGAAACTCAAGGAAGTGTATTGTGGGACACTTTTTCTGAGTGTAATACAGAAAGAGTGGTGTCTGTATGTTGCACAAGCTTTAGTGCCAACTTTGAGAGCAGCGATGCTCAGGTTCCACCTATAACAGAATGATTATCCAGTTTGGGTCATGGGTTGTCAGTCTCTGGGATCGAGGACCTGGGATGCGGAAAGAACTGAGCTTGATACAAAGCTTGTGCAGGGGACTGAGCTCTCAGGCATCAGTGCCAAACTTTATTTGCAGTGAACTTTTATACATTCTTGAGCACAGAATACCCAAGGCCAGCTATTTTCACTAGTATTCCCTGTTTCCAAAATCTGAGGTTCCCGGGTGGTCTGAAGGCCAGATGTCCAGTCATTCTCAAGGTCTCTATCCTATCTAATCGGCTCACCCAAGGCACATAGGATTAGAATAATGAAGGAGAAAGGAAGACAGGGCCCCACTAGGAGTGCGTTCTACTTTCTGGCTCCAGTCACTTGGCCTCAGCGTTCCGGCCATCGTGCTGTGCCAAGGACATAGATGCCCTTCTAGCTAGGCTCCATGTCCTTCCATATCGGGTGTTGAGAGAATTCCATCTTAGAATATAGCTTCTGAGACACTTTTGATTCTTGAGGCTGTTTGTACCGTCTTGGCCTGGCTATTTGTACCATCTAGCCATAAATTGGCTCTAATCCATCGATGAGTGAAAGCACCTTTCAATCTTTCTGGAAATTCTTTTATTTTTATACA
This sequence comes from Scalopus aquaticus, assembly GCA_004024925.1. NCBI lineage: Eukaryota > Metazoa > Chordata > Mammalia > Eulipotyphla > Talpidae > Scalopus > Scalopus aquaticus. The sequence goes on along the minus strand of PVIJ01018174.1, from coordinate 19,282 downwards.
CACACATGCACACACGTATACACACACGTATACACACACATATACATATATATATATTTAATTTATATCCTTTACATTATTGTGTATCCCTGTAGGTTTCCCACCACCAATTCACCCGTGAACCCTTGCCATAATCCCTTGTGCTCTTTTCTCCTCTATTTTGGTCTCTCTTCCTTCCCCTCCCCTGTAGGATGTCTCTTATTTGTGGTTGCCTGGAAATTCTTTTTTTTTTTTTAAAGATTTAGTTATTTATGCATACAAGCTGGGGTACAGGCCAGAGGTGTGGGGTGGTGAGAGGGTTCACCAGAGACAGAATGGGGAGCAGAACGGGCAGATTGTTGGAAATACACTGCCGAGGGGAGCAGCGGGGGAGGCAGGAGAGGTCTGCTGCGCCATGTGGGAATTTTCCCACCGGCATCGAACTTGCATCGCTGCTGCCAACAGCTTCAGGGCGCAGCGCCTAACTCGCTGCGCCACCAGGGAGGCCCCTGCCTGGAAATTCTTCTTCTTTTTTTTAATTGTTATTTTTATTTATGTCTTTTACATCACTGTGTATTCCCCATAGGTTTCCCACCACCAATTCACCCGTGAACCATCACCATAGTCCCCTGTGCTCCCCTCTCCTCCATTCTGAACCCCAATCCTCCCCCCTCTCTCGCTGATTGTCACTTTTGTATTTGGTTCCCCTATATTCCTGTTATAAGTGAGACCATTCAATATTTTTCTTTTTCCTTTTGGCTTATATCGCTGAGCATGATCCCTTCTAGCTCCATCCATGTTGCTGCGAATTGCATGTGTTTATCTTTTTTGAATGCTGAATAGTATTCTATTGTGTATATGTACCACATCTTCTTTATCCAGTCATCTATTTTTGGGGAAATTCTTAAGGAGAAATTACTTCTTATGGTTAAGGAGAAAAGGACTTGTAAATTTGAAGTTGTTTGTATACTTTTATGTGCAAGTTTGCAGTCTCACTGGGAGATAGCTAAATGATAAGATCTTCTTGACAGAGGGTGTATATCTGTATTGTTATAAAATATTTTGCTGATCTCAGAACACATCACTTTGATGACCAAGATCCTTTGAAGTTCTGGGTAACAGGAGCACAGGGTCCTAAGGGAGGTCTGGTTTACCCCATCCTTACCTACTCAATGGGATTCAGGCAGTTCCCAGTACAAATCTGATTCACATAAAGACATCTTCACAACAATTTTACTGAATCACTGTCTTCTAAGTTGTTTCTCAATTATGATATTTCTAGAAGAATATGAAAGATTTATAGCATCAAGTTAAAATACAAAGAAGAAAACTTCATTTTATAATTAAATCTTGAAAACCTAACAAAGGGGCAGCAGGAGGGATTGTACTATTATCTGCAGGGGTTTTTCTTATCTTTTAATATTCTGGATGTGCTATTATGAAAAAACATCCTAAATTACCTGGATTTTACATATCAGAGAGAGGATATACTTCAGCTTTCCTAATTTCCATGCTCATTCACAGGAAAGCGCTGTAACTAACCCAAGACAGGAAACATTTATACTCTGGTACCTGGATTCTAAACTGATTAGTTGAAATGAAAAAAAAAATCAGTAACAAATGCGTTATGCAAATAAGGGCCACTCAAGATTTTTCTGCTTTGAAGAGATAAAATTAGATGCTTAGCAGAGAAGGAGGAAGGTTAGAGCAGATTAGAAACTCATTTGGATTATGTTTTGATATTAGTCCTGCTTATTAACATTTGGCTTCTGCAACTACAAATTACAAATATTCCACATGTATTACATTGAATTTTTTAATTGATATAAAATGTCTGATTTATGTATAGCCACAGACAGGTAACATGAGGCAGAATTTAATTATAAATAGAAAAGAATTAATATTTTGTGGGGAAATGTATAGTTTGTTGAAGATCCCTGAATTCACCAAACTATTCATTAGATTATTTCTATATATTTTTCTTTGAAGATCATTGGAAAATAAAGAAAATTAAATGTCTAATTTGATTAGCTTACTTGAAGAATTTTGAACACTTTGATTTTGCAACATTAAGAGAGATTATTTGTGCTGATTTTGTAATGCCACTAGATTGAACTATATTTCTCAGAATTTCTTTTCCTTGTATTTCTGGTTAGTGCAGACCCCAAAGAGAGATTCTTGTGCAAGATTGTTAGGGTGGAAGTGAAGCAGTAACCAATTTGTAACTCACATGCATTTCCACTTACCTGCTGGTTCAAATTGTTGAACAGCACCTGCCCCACCTTCCCCAGATCCTCTTTTGGTTCCCCTGACTCTTGATCAGGTGAGTGTTTAGCTCTGTGACCAAAAGCCCTAGCCCCTGTGGGCTATCTATGCCATCAACCCCTGAGGCAGCATGAAGAGACATAGGTTTCAGTCTGTCCGTGTACGGGTCCAGTTCATGCTTGTGAGTTCAAATTTGTTTTTGCCATCCCCAGTACATATCTATTTTCCCTTCCTATCTGCCCTTCCTGGGACTTGAAGCTCTTTCATCAGATTTGAGACACCAGCCTTACCTAGCCTGCTTAGCCTGCTCCCACAATCCCTGTATCAGATCCCTTCATACAAGTGGTTCTCAACTGAAGGTAACTTTAATCGCCTTGGGTCATTTTTCAGTCTCTGGGGACATTTTTTTTTACCCACCTCTTCTCCCCTCAGACATTTTTGATGATCACAATGGGAGAGAGGGAGTGAGAGGGATATGAGGGCAGGTGTGAGCATTGCTGTTGGTATCCAGTTGGCAGAGTTTGGTGTAAGGCCAAATATCCTACAATGTGCAGGTGAGCACCCGTCCTGCTCTCTACCTCCAACATACACAAAATTATCTAGTCCTAAATGTTAATTTTGGAATTTGAGAAACCAGCAGGGTTCAATATCACAATCTCCTGTGATGTCATCTTGTTTTACAAGGAAAAAAGGAGATTCTACTTATAGGTAGATACAAAGGGACAGATAAAGTTTGGTAGTATTTGGTGATGAGGTATTCTTCCCAGCTATTATTGTTCTTTAGATTATCACATAATATGAGCATAACCTAAATGTAAATTCATGGACTTTTCAGAGAATATACTGGGTCCTTACTTTGAAAAAAAGAACCTCTTTTTTGGTATATATAACCAAATGCCTATATTGTTCTTAAATTTTAAAAAATCACACATTCATGATTTTAAATAAAATCATTTCTTGATGTACCTTCCACAGAAAATGAATTTTGAAAGGTATAATAAGAAATACTGGCTAAGATGTCTTATCGTGTGAATGTAATACAAATATAAATATTTTACACACACACACACACACACACACATAATCTGATGTATATTCTAGCATAAATATCTCTCGCTTAGGTTCCAGCAGCATTGTTTAACTCAGTAAATACTTAAGTTTTACTGATATCTACTGAGGTACTTAATGTTGCTGAAAATCGTTTTACTATTAGAAATTGAAAGAGAAAAAGATCAGTTCCTAACATTTGGAAGGTGGCTTGGTACTTACAAGTAGGACATATTGTTCTCCTATGCGATATAAACAATTTCACAGAGCACCAACCTCAGACAAGATTAATCTGAGACTGTGATAAAATGAGACAGAACAAGGCCATTTCATAATTTTGTCTAAGCATAAATATAAATGAGGTCACTGTAACACCCTCTGATATATCCACAAACACCCCAGTTTCAGTCAAATGAGTGCTTCATCTTTACCACTTCTAGCTTTATTTTAGTACTAGTCTTCTGGTCTGCAGAGAAGATTGAGTGAAATACTCGATCATAGATTCTCCCCAAGTTCTCTAAACAAAGCCCAAATTCTTTAACTTTTTTCCCCCTGACACTCTTTACTGAGATACCTCATGATTATCCATGTTATATATTCTCCCTCTGTATCAAGGAATAAACCCAACTTGTTCAGCTGTTGGTGTGTTTTGGTGATTCTTTGGCTAGAAGGCATAGACAGAATATATAAATTAAGCAATTTGTTCAGAACACCTTAAGTTTGTAATATTTTGTTCCAAACTGTTTGAGTGTTTTGTTTTAACATCTTTGCGACTGTGATGGAAGTCAACAGACCTTCTCAGTGGAAAAAAAACTTCACTCCAAAATTCCGATATACTTTCAGAGGTTCATAGACTTCTTTGATTAGGCGTCTGCATCTAGCTAGTTACTAAGATTAAAATTCAATCTGTTCTCAAGGAGTTCAAGATCAGCACAAAAGAGTAAGTTATTGAAAATACTCCTTAAACAGAGCTGATTTGCAAATGAAAAATACCTCCTAAATAAAGAACCTGGATTATGATGAGGAGGTTAATTCCGGAAGTATATTTTTTTCCTTCCAAGTATTTAAAAGTAGATAAATTTATTATTAGTTTGTGGCAATAACACATTGTTTCTGACACTGTGTAGGAGAGAGATGAGAAGGAAGAGAAGTAGGAGGGGAGAGAGAACTTTTGAAAAATGTACAGTTTACACAATGTTCCTTTCAAATGGTAAAAGGTTTATTTCTTCCTTCTCATTTACAAAGTCATTCTATCATTTGAGAGAGATTATGAACAAGGGAATTATTTTCTCAATGACAAAAAATTGTGTCACAAAGATCAGTGTTTGCATTTGAGGTGACTAAATTACAGGAAGACTGAAAATTATATGTGTTGCTCCACACCCCTGAGATGTGAGGTCAAACCCTGAATATCTGAAACATCGTTGGAAGCCAGACCTGTATCTTATTTAGCTCTGTACCCCAAACACACCGAAAAAGTACTAAATAAGTGTTTGTTTGTTACTGTAGTCCCAGAGTACAGTACTTCCAAACTCTCCTCGCCATTGGCATCTGCCCTCCCCATCCTGTTTTTTTCTAATCTGAAGACTGCCTTTCTATTGAATTTTCCGTGGCAGTTGGTTTTCTTTCCCTTTGTTTGGCACTTTCTCCTGAATCCCTGCTTGGGTTGACTGTTTCTGGATCCTGATAAGACGTTAATTCTGATTAGCCTCTCACCAGGCTAGATGCTGTTCTTATCGACTCTCCAAAATATTCATGTATCATAGGTACGTTGTAAGAGTCTGACATGGAGTGGGTATAACATAAATGTTAGGATTGTCTGTGGCCAGAGCCTTGTCTACCTCCATTTTTTTTTGCTGTCCCTTGGATTCCTGTTTCACTGCTTCTGAGAACTGGACGTTCTTGTGACACTCCAAACCTTCTTTCCAGGGCCCACTGTCCAGGTCAAGTTGTAGCTCTGTCTTCTTTTGTCCTCACCCTCATAGTGAAGCAGGAAGTTGCTAAGTCTGCTGCTTGGTTTCTGCTGCTTGCTGGGGTGGAAAGTTGCTGGGACAGTTCCTGTGTTGGACTGCTTGTCCACAGTAGTAGCTATGGCTACCTTGACTCCCTTCCCAAACAATAACGTCTACGATAAATGGGGTGACAAGCTTCCTTAGACAGACTGTATAATATCTTACCATACCTGTTATTTGGGGCTCAGACTTTTTGGAGCTATCCCACTGGGCCCACCGGTGTGACAATTAAATCTCTCACTCTCCACTTCTCAGTTCTGTCTGATTTCTCTGGAAAGCTGCCATAACTATAGTCTAAGACTCACTCACTCCTGACTTTTTTCTCTGCTTTGTGTTACTGATGATCTACCAGAACTCATCGCAAGTTTTATTTTTTATTTTATTTTATTTTAATTTTTTTAAAGATTTATTTTATTTATGCATATAAGCTGGCATGCAGGCGAGAGGTGAGGGCCGGTGAGAGTTTACCAGAGACACAGTGGGGAGCAGTACAGGCAGATCGACTGAAGTACACTGTTGAGGGCAGCAGTGGGCGAGGCAGGAGAGGTCTGCTGCTCCATGTGGGAATCTCCTGGGCCGCTGGGCATGGAACTCGTGCTGAAGCTGCCAACAGCTCCACAGCACTGCGCTTAACCCGTTGCACATTGCGCAACCAGGGCGGCCCTAGTTTTGTTTTTTAAAATACACACACACACACACACACGCACACTCACGTGCACGCGCGCGTGTATGCTCATGTGTGTATGTTTGTATGTATGTAAATACACCACATTTTTCTCATCTATTCCTCTGTCCTTGGGCAATTAAATTGTTTCCATAATTTTGCTATTGTAAATAATGGGCAATGAACATAGGGATGCATATATTCCTTTGAATCAGTGTTTTTGTGTTCCGTGGGTAGATAGATACCTATGAGTGGAATTACTGGGTCAAATGGTAGATTTATTTTTTAATATTTTGGGAAGCCGCCATACTGTTGTCCATAGGTGCTGGACCCGTTTACATTCCCATGAACATTGTAAAGGTTCATTTTCCTCTATGTCCTTGTCCACACTTCTGCTTTTTTTTTGCTATGGGCCATTCTCATGGGTATGTGGCAGGACTGGGATAATTGTTGATTCACACTGAATATATAGTTGAATATAAGGTAGAGGGAGATCTTTTGTACCATTCCCCAATTTTCCTCAATGGTAACTTCTTGCAAAGCTATAGTATAATATCACAACCAGGATATTTCCCATCTTTTGCAACAGTTTGAGGACTCATTAAAAATAGTTGGAAAATCTACTGGAATGGATTTGTTTTTAGAAGCACAAAACTGTCTGACTATCCTTCCTGAGGATGGAAGGTGCCTACCTGGTATCAGAGCCACAGGTTTGACTCTGCATCCTAAATGTTGCTAAGGAAATGCCTTTCATTTATTTCTGAACAATTGGTCTTATTATTTTATTTTATAGATTTATTTATTATTTATGTGTAGAAGAGCTGGGTACGTGTAGGTCAGAGGTGCAGATGTAGTGGTGAGAGGATTCACCAGAGACAGAGTGGGGAGCAGAACAGGTGGATTGGCTGAAAGACATTGCTAAGGGGAGCAGTAGGTGAGACAAGAGATGTCTGCTGTGCCATATGTGGCTTAGATGTCTGGCCAGAGATCTAACCTGTGCAGCACTGGTGATAGCGCTGAGATTTAACCCCTACACCACCAGGGAGGCCTAGAATTGATCCTATTGAAGCGATGACTTAAAGCAAACATAACTCAAGTTTTCTCTAAGTCCCTTTACTTAAGACATGGGTTTTGAATTTGCAGAGATGTTTGTATTCCAGTTCACTAATTTATGAGTGGTGAAATTGGGCATGTAATAAATGCTCAAGAGAGACTGCAGGTGTCAAATCAGGCTATGCTAAGATGTTTGGATTGTAATTTGAAGGTAATGGGGTATTATTGAAGTGTTTTAATTGGGGGAGTGATAAAAGCAGACTTACATTTTAGAGAGATTTAGATTGATTCATTACCATTTTTGGGTTATGATACTATTGAGGAATACAATGAATCCTTTTTCTCTAAAAATGCATAATATACAGCAACATCTTATTAAATACAATTTAAGGAAGCTTCTGAAGGCCGTGGACCCTAATCTTTAAACTTTGAAGTTAAGTAAGAACTTTGAAGTTTGCTGAGAATGAAAGAAAAGTTTGGGAAAGTAGGGAAGATTTGAATTAGCTGCTGTGAACTGTGTGGGAAGATGGTGAACAGTGATGTGAGATAGATGGCAGGAGAATGGTGAGGGCTCAACTGCGATCAGAGATCGTGCATTTAGAATGGCACCACAATCTGTGGAGTTGCCTTTTTCTCCAGGATCTCAGCACAGTATCAGAAAGTGAGTAGTTAGGTGGCATTTTGTAGAGTGTGCACAAGTGGAAGTATCATTGCATTTTGCATAAAACAAAGTGATTTGATTGATAATTTGAATATATACATGGAATAATTTGAATAAATGTGCATGTACACTTTGGCGTTGCTGTGGCCTGATTCATTTTACTATCAGCAAAAGAGCCAGTCTGATCCTTGGAGCACTGTACAGTCCTTTGGAAGTTTAAATCTTCCATCAGCTCATACTTCTTCCCTCACCTCTCTGGTGTCAGGCTTCTGGGGAATTTCTGAACTAGCAGATCCCACTGTTCTGACCCTAAGTTGAAGGCATAGATTATTACAGGAAACACTGGACAAATTCCCTTTTGTTTTACAAAATAACTGATTCTTTTTCCTCTGAGGATTCGAGATTCTAGAAGAAAAATGAAAGGAAAATAATGGAAATTGGATGTAAGTTCATATACTTCATGACTGCCCTGGAAACCAGTGCTGTCAAACTCCTTTGTGAAGTTAAAGTATGAACAATATTCTTTATAATATCTTAGTTTTTATTTACCTCGTTCCTTCTTTTTCATTTTTTTTTTTAATGCATAGAAGAACTCGGGTGTAGGCCAGAGGTGCGGGGGAGGGAGAGGGTGATATGTGTATGAGAGGATTCACCAGAGACAGAGTGGGGAGCAGAATAGGCAGACTGACTGAAATACACTGCTGAGGGGAGCAGCAAGTGAGACAGAAGAGGTCTGCTGTGCCATATGTGGGTTAACTTCCCACAGCCAGGGATCGAACTCAGCCATTGTGGTGATGGCGCTGATACTTAACCCCTATACCACCAGGGAGGTCCCTCTCTTTTTCATCTTTTAGGGAATATTATAAGGGTTATAAACTAGCTCCATTATAAATGCTCCAGGACATAGATATTTGGTAAAATAAACATTAACAAGGCTGATAAAGGACATGGTTGTCCTTATCTGTATTGAGAGGTGCATGGAGGAAGTCAACTCTGGCATTTAGAAGTGCTACTTCTGAGTCTCCAAAATATAAGGTTGAACTTTGACAGTTTATCAGTTTAGAGAAAGTGAGTTGTGTTGGGTCTATGGTGTAAAAGACTGGTAGCTAAAGTCCAGGTGTATTATTTCTTTTTGGTTACTTCCGTTACTAAATTTTTTAAAAAGACTTATTTATTTATGCATACAAGCTGGGGTATAGGCCAGAGGTGGGAGGTGGTGAGAGGATTCACCAGAGACAGAGTGGGGAGCAGAACAGGCGGATCTACTAAAGTACACTGCTGAGGGAGCAGCAGGCGAGACAGGAGAGGTCTGCTGCACCATGTGGGAATCTCCCTGGCCAAGTATCAAACTCATGCTGCAGTGGCTCTGGATAGCTTCATACTGCTGTGACTTAACTTGTTGCACCACCAGGGAGGCCCCTATTACTAAATTTTTTCTTGTTGAACTGGTCAGAAAATCTATAGGAAATTCATCCTTTGGACATATCTGTTGAAAGAATCTCTGTCAACAGACCATTACTATGTGCTATGGTCCTAGCCCTTCCCTCTGGGCATCCCCTTGCAAGACTTAGTGTCTGGAGTTTGGCCATTCATCTCCTCAACCAAGCTCCCCTTATACTGAATTCCTGCTCTCTTGTGTTCTTCTGCTAGTCTTCCGACAGCACTCTTTTATAGAAGCCACATGTTGTCCATCAATGGGTTTTAAAGCACAGTAGGATTCAGCAATGCCCACTACCTGCTTCACTTTCTCTCAGCTGGGTGGTGGTGGTTATAATGAGTTCATATCCTTGAAGTGTGTAATAGTATAAAGTGCTAATAGTAATAATTGATATTTCATTGCAAAACCCCCTCTACCAAAACCCCAATCACTTGTTAAGCCATTCCTGTCTCACTGCAATGTTGAGGCCTCCTACCCCATCTGTCACCCTTCTCATGGCTTCATCCCCATTGCACTGTCCACTCCTTCCTTACAGCCACTCTGTGCAGTGGATATCCCAAGATAGAGCACTATACTCAATCCTTTGAAATCCCTCAACTCCCTTAGCCCTTTCTACCACTGTCATGTTTTCCTGTGAGAACTCCAGCTCTAATGAGAAGCAGTTCATTTTACCCTCAAATCTGCCTGTCTATATCTGAGCAAATGCATTTTCCATTAACTCCTCCCCTAAACCTACTCCTCTAGATTTCCCAGCCTCCAATAATGAACTTCCACCTAATCTATATTGCATTCTGAATCCAACTACTTCTCTCCAGCTCTGTTTCTACCAGCCTAACACCAAGCAAAGTCAGAGACAGGTTTATTATTTTTGTTCTTGTCTGCATATAGTCTTGCACACAGTATGAATGGAAGTGGCAATTAAAAACTGTGTAAGCCCCAGTTTAAAGTTACTGTCAGCTTCTGATGGGACTTTGAATAAAATCCCAACTCCTCTCCCTGGCTTCTGTGACTCAGCCTCTGCCTACTGTGTCCTCATAACCACACTCTCCCCCTCATTCCCTGGAGTCCAACCATGTTGACTCTCTTGGTTTGTTAAGTATGCCAAGCTTAATTCTGCCTCAGAGACTGTATGTTTGTGACTTTGCCTTCTCATACCCCAGATCTTTGCAGTCAGATGCCCTCATTTTTCAGTTCTCTGCTTTCCATTCTCTTATTCATAATAGGCATGTTCTCCCTAATCAATAACTATCCAATTACCCTGATTTATTTTTTTCAGAGTACTCATGTATATGCTCCATAAGAATAGGCACCATGTCTCTGTTATTTGTTTCAGTGTCCTCAGCACTAAAGAACTGTGTCTGGCAGATAATTGGTACTCAATGAATATTTGTGGAGTGAATATAAAAACAGATAAAATTTCTTCCCTTTGGAGTAGATATAAAAAATATTCTATAACATAGGAAGTGTCATACATTTCTTAGGAAAGGCATAAATAAAATGCCATGACATTTCAGAGACAGAAATTAGTGGTAGATGGTGGGATAGAGGATCTCTTCAAGGAGATCAATCTTAGCTAGGTTTAAAAGAGAGGACTTTAGAGATGGAAAGGAAAAGACATTTTAAGTAACAGGTATTGTTGAATAAGCAAAGACCTAGGGATGGAAAACTTAGAGTACAGGTGGAGAAAAGGAAGCTGTTTTGATCAAAGGATCAGGGAATAGCAAATGTGGAAACCAAGGTTGGGTTTTCTACTAGGGCCAATTCATGGAGTACCTGTAAGATAGATCAGAGAATGTGGCAGTCAATCTGCAAACAATGGAGGGTCACAGAAGTTCATGTGTAAAGGACTGATATAATTTGAGCAGTGTGATTCTGCAAGATTTCTGGGAAACATGAGTGAATGGTCTAGAAGAACAAGAGGTTGGAAGTGGTGTGTTGAGGGAGTCAGTTATGAACGAGGCCAATATGTTTTTCCAGAGGGCCGATTTTGAGGCCCTGGACCCTGAGTGAGAGAGGAGGTAGAGGGAATGGAGAGTAAGACAAGAATGTGATTGAGGTATTGAGGCCAGATTCAACAGGACTTGACAACTAATTGGTCTGACAAACTATGACATTTTCTCCAAGCTTTCTGTTTTAGTATTTATTTCACTGCTAATTACTATTAGCTATAGCATTAATCTTAGTATTTACAATGATTTGAATGTTGATAAAGGCTATTCTATTAATATTCACAATTTTGTAATCAGTTTTGTCATAACTCTTAGGAGCTAAAGTAGCAGATGTCTGATTTCAGAGGATGATAATGGATCACCACATGTTAGATAAAATTATGAGATAATAAAGGTCTCATCAAAAGAAAAAAAAATTTGTGACCGTGTATGAAGACATATGTTAAATAGCCTTACTGAGACCATTTCACAAATACACTACAGGATCAACATGCTAGAAAACTGAAATTAATACAATGTTATGTGCATGTACATAAATTCATAGAAAGTAAATGTTTAGAGACTTTTACCCAACCTAAAAATTATCGTTTACTGGAGAGAATGTTAAGAGTGAGGTTCCCTGACTGTCAAGTGTTTCCTTTAATAAAAGAGTAGAAGACAGAGGGATTAGAAGCTTATTCAGAGAACCCTTAATCATTCCTGTGTACACCACTCCCTCTAGCTGTGCTTCTGTTTGTGGTTTTGTTTCATGGTGAATAAAATCTTCCTTTTTTAAAAGAAAAGAGGTGTTAAAAAAAGTGAAACAAAACCCAAAACAAATATAAGAAGACAAAGCAAACATACCACTCATGGCTGTGAAACTACTGCTATTTCTATACTTTCATGTTTCTTTTCTTCCTTTGGTGGTAAATACGTCAAATAAGTTTGTGTACTCTATTTGGAACTCACGCTGTACCTACCTCCCTGTCTCATACTGTGTCAGCTCTCAATAAAATGAGTATATTCTCTTCCCAAGTCCTTTGCCATATCCTCATTTTCTTCCTATCCTTCTAATAATGGCTCTTTCTTATGCCTAACACTTGGGTCTCATCCCATTTTTCTTTTCTCTTACTCAATTCACTATTTTGGAGACATATTTTTTTACTTTAATTATGTGGTTGCAGTTCACATCCTTTATCATTAACATCTTTACCTATGAAACATCTTGGGGTTATGGAACAAAACACCACAAATAGAGTGGCTCAAAACAACAGAATGCACTTTCTCATAATTCTGGGGGCCAGAAGTCCAAAATCAAGACATCAGCAAGGCCTCACTCTGAAGCCTCCTTGGTTCCTTGACTGGTGGCATCATTCTAATCACTGCCTCTATCTTCATATTACCTTTTTTCCTGTGTGTCTGTCTCCTCCTGTATGTCTCCTCTGATGTTTCATAGATAATAACAAAAGTCAGAATTAATGATAAAGAATGTGAGCTGCAACCACATAATTAAAGTAAAAAATATATAATGTCTTCAAAAGAGTGAGTTTAGTAAGGGAAAAGAAAAATGAGCTGAGACCCAAGTTCTAGGCATAAGAAATATCCATTATTAGGAAGGATCGGAAGAGGACTGGATTTAGGGCCCATTTAAAAGACCCAGGGTATCTCTTCATCTCAAGATCTTTAGCTTACACCTTTTTCTCAAAGAGAGCAACTCTCAGGTTCTGGAAATTAGGACATGAACATATCTTTCTTGGAACTATCATTCAGCCACTATATCAGGGATAAGAAACCATCGTGTAATCGGATGTCACACAATAACGGACACCAGACCTAGGTGTTGAGTTGGTGGGAACGAGAGCACACATGTCCCTCCTCAGCTCTGATGACTGTTGACATGGTGACATGCAGACTACTGTTGCCAGTTCGCCAGAAAATCTGGAAACCCAGATTTAAAAATATAGCTAAATAAAAGGCTCCTGATCACCCTCCAAAAGTTAACAGATACTATTAATCAACCATGTTGTGTGATTCTCAGCTTTAAATTTTATCAGAAGACATTAATAAGAATTTGATCTTTCAGGTTTAGAAGTTAGAGTTTCTCACTGAATTAAAATGGCAAAGAATGGCAAATCAAAGGTAGTATTAGCATCTTTCTTCCTATCTCACTTGGCATTAGAGTTACATCTCTTACCTCTCAGGCAAAGTTTCTCTGCCCTTCTCAGAATTTTTCTGTGAGTTTCAGAACTATAGACAAAAGGTCACAAGCTGACAAGTATACAGTATCTAACTCACAGACAATTTCATTTTCCCCATAGTATCACACTAAGCAGATTTGTAAAATTTTTAATTAATTTCCAGCACATAGAAATCTGGAGTTTAAGTAGCTTGTCAAATGTGAACCTGGTAAGTGGTGGGGCTGGGATTGAAACTGAGCCCCAACTGGTTCCAAAGTGCTTGCTTCTAATAGCTATAGGAATTTGAGGAAAGAAATATTAGGGGAGGCATGGCAGAGAATGATCTATCCATTAAGTCCAACTGAAAACACACTTTCTCCATGAAATTTTGATAAATCATTTTGGCTGAATGTAATCCCTTCCTGCTCTGAACAACTGTAACTCACAGTGTCAGTTCTTGCATCTTATGACATTTGTCATCAATGGTCACATAATACAGCTATTTGTGTCATAGCTCCTAAGTCCATTGAGAATTATTCAATTGAAGTATTCGAAAAATTTCATGCATAGTTCAAAATTTTACAAATCAAATTTTAAATGGATTGTAGAAACTGCTATTTAAAGCAATTCTAGTCAAATCTATATTTACAAATGGGTAAAACTGTGGTCCAGGAATTCCATTTCTAGGAATTTATTTTACAGAAATACTTGTTAAATAATAGCTGGTACAGTGTGATTTTTTTACAGCATAGTCTGTCATTTCAAAAAATGGCTAACATTTCTATGGGAGTCAAACATGCTGTTTTTCAAATATTTCCATCTCTTCCCCCTGGTAGGATTATTATCCTGATTCTTTTGTGGTTGGGTAGGGTCATGTGATGAGTTGTGAGAAAAAATGATATGTATCACTTTGTGAGCCCAGGGCATTTAATAGCCAGCATAGGGCTGTAGCAGGTCCCTCTGCCGCAATGACCGGTCATGTCTAACATGGAGTTTGCGCCATTACCCTGGGTCCCTTATGAGAAGATGTGGCCAGACTGCAACTGACATGTAGCTTGAATAAAAAATCATTGTTGTTTTTAACAGTCACAAAGACTTTTGTCACCACGGTGAAGTCCCCAAATACTTTGTGAGCTGAGTGGCAGGTTCTTGATAGGGAGTTGCAGGGATTATGATGGAAAATTGAAAAGAAAACTTTAGTTGGGACAGGCTTTAAACAATTCACAAATAGGCATGCCCAGTGCAGCCTGAGTCTTGGGTAGGGGGCCCCCAGCCTTGGGCAGGAACCCTTTGTCACTGGTGTCTCAGGGTCTCAGCCGGGGGGAGCTGGCCTCTGACTCCATGTGGGCCAGGGGTGGGGACCGGGCTGTGGGCCAAAGGGTGGGGGATCCACCTCTGTTCTTACTCCCACTTCAGTCAGATTGGTGTAAGACATCTGTAATTCAGGTACTCCTGCTGCAGACTTTAACGAGAGGAGCAGGACAAATCAAAACCCTAGACATTTATAGCCTGGGGTGAACCCAAACAGAACTCAGTGGGATACATAAGAATGGACCATGAGATGAGCTGATGTGGCGACCTACCACATGAGCTACACCTACAACATCTCCGTGGACTGGGACCCAAACCCCTGGTCCAGAGGTGCGAGCAATGTGAGTGAGGCTTTCTCTTTTCCAGTTGGGGAAGGAAAACATCAGAGATGTGGCTGGAGACCCAGGGCAGGACTGGAAACCATGCAGGGAGATGAGAGGAGGTGGACCAAGCAACTACTGGAGTCTGTCCCCACCAGGGAACTTCTCCACTGACAAAGGTGGGGAGTTGGGTTCTCAATGCCAGAATTATAAGACTCAGAGGCAGAATCATAAGACAGTCGCCAGAATGGATGGTACAACTGGTGTGAATGAAGAGGCACGGAACCTAGAGAACAAACTGGCCTGGACAAAACGGGACAGTCTCCTATACCACAGGAAGCTCCAAAATGCAGGAGTCCAGAGAGCCACTCCACACACCTGCCCTACAAGAGGTAGGGCAGGAAAATTTTGCCATCTGTCAGGTCCTAACTTGAGCTAAATCAAAAGGTTTTAAAAATGTAGAACAGGTATATTAATTTATGTTCTTTGCAATTGGAAATTATCTAGGTTGAACAGTTACTTCCAGAATTCATTTTAAAGTATTCATAGTTTTTTTCAGGCAAGTCCTATTACTTCAAACACTAAATGATGTATTTTAGCCATGAGACATCATCTGATAGATTCAAACTTCAGGTAAGCAAATGAGCTACAGATTTATTAAGATGCTAGTCATTCATGTTTAGAAACACAATGAATATGTATTTTAATGTGCATGTTTTTTAATTTTAAAGAAATATTCCTTAGATGGCTAAATTTAGAGATCTCTTTTTTTGAATATGGAAACCATTATGCTGTTAAAGGAATGAAAATCTCCCACTTGATAATTCACATTTTTATATACATTAATCATAACTCAAGCAATGGTCAATTACTAGCCCTGTCCGTTCTCCCAGTTCATTAACTCTGAGGTTGTTTTTCCCTCCTAGATTCTAAATATTCATCATGTTCCAATCAGCTTTAGGTTGCTTTCCTGGAATAAATTTTTATTTCAGGTTGATCTTTTGAACTCCTCGCTTATACCTGGCATTATTTTCTTTCACAAATGAAAATGCTGTTTGATTGAAAATATTGACAACCTGCAATTGAGCCAAACTCATTTTTCTACTACAGACTACTTCTTGTTCTAAATTGTAGTTTAACAGTGTCTAAAATCCTCTACTTTCATTGAGCATTGAAATGGTCCTTTTCTTTCTCTTAGAACTCTCTTAGAACTCCCTAGTGAGAATCTCACTGGTTTTTTACTTGGGAATAGAAAATTGCACCTGCATTATGCATCCATATAAAGCAAGGCACCAATATCTCTTTAGGATTCACCCTGTTTTTCTATTAAAAGCCTTTTTTAAATTGGCTCAGTGGGTATAGTCAAGTGATATAAAAAAATTGCTTGATGATATAGACACAGAACTAAAAAATGTAACATCAAAAAGTCAAAATAATGTACAGCTTGTTAAATAACTGTACATTTAGAAATATTTACTTTTGGGAATTTGATCTTTAAAAAATACTGTTGTCTGTTTCATTTGTAGTTGAATTACTGAGTAGTATAAACTTACTAGCAGATCATTTTATGGATAGGATTTTTAAAAATACATTTTAGTAATTTCGATAGTTGTTTATATATAATACTGATAGATGATTAGAGATTCTTATTTCCATTCTTTGTTTTGAAAACGGGTGATATGTAAAATACCAGGATTCTATTATCCATTTCTGCATTTTCTGTTTACTAATTTTTTTTTTTTGGACTTTATTATTTCATGACAGTTAACTTTTTTCTGACCACCTCTAGGGGGCAATTTAACCTAAATTATCCTTTGGATGAGTGATTAAACAGACCACTGTACTAGAAAAATTATGTCAAATTACACTATGCAGTTAAAATGATTGAGGTCTCATCCCACCTTTTAGTTCAGATATTTTTAATGCATTACCTAGGCTCTGAGGTTAAAATTTAACCAAAATAAATGTGTATCAGAAACATGAAGGGTCTTTATTCTCTTCATTGTTCTTAAGCCTCTAGTGTAGAAACTATAACTTAAACTTCCCGTGTAATGGTGACTTTGTTTTTTCTGGCTCAAATTTTTCTTTGGTTTGAAACAGGCTCTTTTAAATAAATCATCAGACTTCCATAGTCCTTTCCTTTCTCTCTTCTTCCTTGCTGAGTTGGTACCTGTGTATATGATGGTAATCTCATGACCTCGTAAAGATGGGTGAGATAATTTTTTGTGTTGACTGGCCTAAGAGATGCCCAAGTAACTGGGAAATTTATTTCTGAATGTGTCTGTGAGGGTGTTTCTTGGAGAGATTAACATTTGATTCAATGAATGAGTTAAGAGATCTGCCCTCACCAAGCCGGGTGGCTCTCACCGAATGTGGGCAAACATTATCTGGCCACTGGAGACCTGAATGGAACAAAAAGGTGAAGGAAGGGTGAGTTCCTTTCCCTTCTTTAGCCCAGATGTCCATTTTCTCTTATATTTGGGTATCAGAGCTCCTGGTTTTTGGGTATCTGATTCTAGGCCTTACCCCAGTGGCCCCATGCTTCTCAGGCCCTTGGTCTTGAACTGAATCATACTATTTTCTTTTCTAGTTCACTAGCTTGCAGATGGCATTGTGGGATGTTGGCCTCCATAAATACATGATCCAATTCTTATAATAAATCTCCCCTATATCTATCTTTACTATGTCTATTTATGTCTATGTCTCGATCTGAATCTTTATATACCTATATAATCTAAGTCAATGTCTGTGTCTATATTATCACCTATTGGTTTTGTTTCTCTGGAGAACCCTGATAAATAGTGGGGAAAGAGGAATTTGGATCTGCACACAATGTTTGAATCTTCTTTTGGATTCTCACTGGCTTTTGGTTAAGTTGCCTTGTCCTTTGTATGATGTGGATTGTCTCCTGACCTCACTGACTTTGCTGGAGTAACTGGGCCTCCTAGTCTTTGTGCACTGGCATTCACAGCTTATGACTCTGGAATTGCCTCAGGACTCAGCATTAGTTACTGATTTCTAAGCTCCAGTTTCTACTTATTTGCTCACCTTTTAAATGGTTCCATGTTTCTTTGGGGACACACGGAACTTTTGAATTTCCTCCCACCATACTAAGTCACAGAAAACCAGCAATAGTAGCTCGGACTGGCTTTCCAGATATTCTCTTCTGTGCAATTTTTTCTTGGGCCTACTAGATCTGGTGAGGTGGTGAATGTAGGTTTTTCTCTGTTGGTCTTACAGCATATCCAAGACAGCCTGAAAATCATACTAGTAGCTCCAATGGCCTTGAGTTCTGCTCTGGTATCTTCCTAGCTATGGGTTCAACCTTTGCTCATCTCTTCTGTCTTCTTCCACTTTTTGTAGTAACCTTTCTATTTCTTCTTCCTCCCTGACCAAGAATTTCATATGTTGAGTTCTCACTATTGGTAGCTAACTGTAAGACTCAATGTTCAGATTTAAAAGTTTTACTTTTGCTATGTAAAGAATACTTTTTTTGTTTGAATTTAAGAATATCCTATTTTTAAATAAATTCCAATTTTCAAGATCATTTTGGAGATGTAATATATAAATATGTATATCATTCAGAAGATACCAAGGAGTTTTACTTTTGTGTCTCAGTAGCCAGAAAAGAGGCAAATATTCCTACCAGTTGTTCCTTCGTAGTCTTCCAGAGATACTGGAAGCAGATACTGGAGTTATGTATCTCTCTCTCTTTTTATTAAACCAGTTAGTACTGTGCTATATATATCCTTTTTTTTAAAAAAAAAAAACGCTGCATTTTTTAAAAAAAGTAAGACTATATTTAAGAACTTATTTTGCATAGATGAAAAGGTAGAGGTTGGTGAAAAATAGTGTAGAGTTGCCACATCTTTTTAGTGACTGCTTATTACTCCCCTGTGTGTTCATATTATAATTTATAATATTTAACTCCCCCTGAATCTTTATTGAAAAGTAACTGACATATATAGCCTGTTTTATATTGATGGTCATTTAGGTCTTTTAATTTGTTATTACTTAAAATGTTGTAATTTCCATGTGTATGTGTACATGTGCAAGTATAGTTGGTGAATCGATTTCTAGAAGAACTGCTGAATCTCAGGGACTTTGAGGTTAAGATTCTGATATGCAGTACCAAATATTTGCTATAGAGATTGTGCCAATTTGTATTCCATCAACCACAATTTAGCCTGTTTATTTCATTTGCTATAGAAAAACAATACAGTGTTACTGCCCGTAGGATAGGTAAAAAATGGTATCTCGTTGTACTTTTTTTTTTAAATATATTTTTTATTGTTATTTATGTCTTTTACATTTTGTATTCCCCTTGGGTAGCCCACCACCAATTCACCCATGATCCATCTCCATGGTCCCTTGTGTTCTTTTCTATTCCATTTTGTGCCCTTTTCCTTCCCTCCCTCCGCCTCCCC